>VDFB02252438.1:0-103791 GCA_007258455.2 Sequoia sempervirens
AGATTGATGCAAACCCTGGTGAAGTTATATGAAAAGCCTTCTGCTTCGAATAAGGTATTTCTTATGAAGCAATTATTTAATATGAAAATAGTAGAAGGTGGTTCAGTTGTTGATCATTTAAATGAGTTTAATACAGTTACCAGTCAATTAACTTCTATAAATGTAAACTTTGACAAAGAAGTTAGGGTTCTTTTGATTCTATGTTCTTTGCTAGAAAGATGGAATAGCTTGGTAATGGCTATCAACAATTCTATTTTTGGTTCGAATACATTGAAATTTGATGATGTTGGTGTTATTTGAGCAAGAAAATTCATAGGAAAAGCTCAGGTGGAACATCCACATCAGGAAGTGTTTTGAATGCAGAAAGCAGGGGAAGAACGAATGAGAGAGAAAATATTTCTGGAATTCATGAGGAAAATCAAAGGAAAAAAGGTCCCAATCTAGAGACAAGAGTGATTGTTGGTACTATGGTAAGCCAGGTCATTTAAAGAAAGATAAATAAAGGAGACAAAAAGGAAGGAAGTAAAGAGGAAAATGTAGTAAGTAATAAATCTGATAAGGATGCTTTGATTCTTTCCCTTGATAATGTTGATGATTCTTGGGTGTTAGATTCAGGGGTTTCATTTCATGCTACCCCCCATAGAAGTTATTTTATTGACTATGTCCAAGAGGAATTTGGGCTGGTTTATTTGGGTGATAACAAACCTTGTCAAATTGTTGGAAAGGGAAGAATCAAGACTAAGTTGTAGAATGGGAATCATTGGCTACTACATGAGGTAAGACATGTTTCAAAGTTAGGCAAAAATTTAATTTCTACAGGGCAACTAGATGATGAAGGTTGTGTTGTTACATTTAGTGATAAAAATTGGAAGGTTACAAAAGGTGCCTTAGTAGTAGAAAAATGTGTGAAAGTAGGCACACTATATCTTTGTACAGGTCATACTATTCCATCTACTTTAATTGTTATAGAAAAAATTCAATGTTCAGGAAGAGTTGTTGCAGTTCAACAGGTAGAAGATCAAACAATGGTTGTGGGTTCTGAAACAACACTATGGCACAATAGACTTGGGCACATGAGTGAAACAGGTATGAAATTACTTCATTCAAATAAAGTTTTACCAGGTCTAAAATGTGTTAATATGGGTTTATGTGAAAGTTGTGTGTATGAAAAACAAAAGAGAGTTAATTTCCTCAAGGATGGGAAGCAAAAGAAAAATGAGAAATTGGAGCTTGTGCATATGGATGTATGGGGACTAGCTCGGGTATCTTCTCTTGGTAACTCTTAGTATTATGTTACATTCATTGATGATGCAACTAAGAAGGTATGGATTTATTTCCTTATGCATAAATCTGATGTATTTGAAACTTTTAAAAAATGGAGAAGCTTGGTTGAGAATGAGACAGGTAAAAGATTAAAATGTCTCAAATCTGATAATGGTGGTGAGTATTGTAGCAAAGAGTTTGAAGATTATTGTTCCTCTAATGGTATTTGTAGGCAGAAAACGGTTCCAAGGACTCCACAGGAAAATGGAGTGCCTGAATGCATGAATAGGACAATAATGGAGCATGCAAGGAGTATGAGGTTGCATGTTGGGCTGCCCTTAAACATGTGGGAAGAGGTTGTAAACACTGTTGTTTATTTAATTAATAAATTTCTTTCTACTCTGTTGGGTTGTGGTATTCCAAAGGAAGTATGGACAGGTAAGAAGGTGAGTTATTATTTTCTCCAAACCTTCAGTTGTGAAGCATTCACACATGTAGATTCTAAAAATAGAACCAAGATGGAAGCTAAATCGAAGACATGTATATTTTTTGGATGTGGCATTCATGAATTTGGTTCTAGGCTTTGGGATTTTGAAAATTAAAAATTTGTGAAAAGTAGGGATGCCATATTCAATGAGAAAGTGTTGTACAAAGATTAGTTGCAGCAACATGAGAAGAAAGAAAATGATTATGTAGTGTTGGATGATACTCCAAACAATGATGTTCTAGTAGTTCCTATGCTCCACAACAACAAATACCACAAACTCCAGTGAATGTTAGACAATCTTCAAGGATAAGTAGACCTATAATTTTTTTTTTCCTTCGTATTCTATTTTATTAACTGATTTTGGTGAACCATAATGTTATGATGAAGCTACGTAGGTGGATACCAAGGCTTAGTGGGAGCATGGAATGGAAGAAGAAATGGACTCCTTGCTGAAAAATCAGACTTGGGAATTATGCAAGTTGCTTGCAGGTAAAAAGGATTTACCAAAAAAATGGGTTAATAGGTTGAAAGAGGAGGATGGAGGTAAGAAAAGATTTAAATCCAAGTTAGTTGTAAAGGGATTTGCACAGAAAAATGGTATTGATTTTGATGAGATTTTCTTCTCCGGTTGTTAAAATGACTTCTATATGCACTGTTTTAAGTGTTGGAAGTCTTGCAACATGAGAATGAAGTATGGATGTTTTGTGTTGGTTGTTCCTATGTTTTCATTGATGTCAACATGGTGATAACTATATGGGAAGACTACTTGGTTTCCCAAAAGCTACTCTTTGCCGGTAATACCCTTTTGTGATGGATCAATGTGTTGGTATTTGAGTTTGGAATTTACCGCAAGATCGGATGTGACTCTAACCTCTTAACCATGTTTTCTTGGCTCATTCAGACAACTATATCTTGGATCTTGAGACGTCTTTTGTTGTGAGCATAAATTTATCTCTAACAGAGTTTAACTTTGTATTTTACTATTGTTCTGTGTATGGAATACTGTGTGGGAGACTCCGCATTCTACTAAGGTGAATATTCTTATAACACAATTTTGATTGATAGTCTCGTTGCTGGTGGTATGATGGGAAATTAATGTGCTCTTAGATTTGAAAGGTGTTTTCTTTGAGAATTATTTGTTGGTTTGGAGAATTGTGTTTTAGTCTTGGCCGACTCAACGTATACAATATATATGAAGACTAGTTATGCTTTATGGATGTTAGCTGACTTGGTACAATGCTTAAATCATATATGGTGCCGACCTAATTGATGATCAAGATATGTTTTTAGATATATAAGATGTTTTGAGGAATAAAGAGAAGAGGTATGAGAAAGAGCAAGAAGGAGAAGTGAGAAGTGTGTGTGCAAAGGAGAAGAAAAGTGTGATGGACTAAATGCTTTATCAGTTGTGATTAGTATAGTTTTGTTGAGTTAATACTGTGTGAGATAGTACTTCATGTATTCTAAGCTTCAGTGGAACTGAACCCTGCACATTGAAGGTGTATTCTATCAGTTCAATCTTTTGGCAATGAACCACTATCATTGTATCTTGGTAGTGAGCCATCTTTTGTATTCAGGATGTGAGCCATTTTAAGGATAGTGAGTCCTAGCAGTGAGCTTTGTAATATTTTGTATTTGGATATAATATATTGTGAGTTAACCCTCATCGTGGTTTTTCCCTTTTTGAGTTTTCCACATAAAATTCTTGGTATTCTTATGTATGGTTGCATCAACTTGTTTCTATGATCTCTCTTGTTGATTCAGTTAGAATTAGAATAATGCTTAAATATATTTTATTATGGTTTTATGGAATACTGATTCACCCCCCCCTCAGTATTTTGGATGTTCAACATTAAGTATTATAGCTACTGGAGATTTTCATTTGGAACAACTATATGTTAAAACAACCTTTCTCCATGGTGATTTGGAAGAGGATATATATATGGAACAACCACAAGGATTTGAGGTCAAAGGTTAGGAGAAATTGGCGTGTAGATTGAAGAAAAATTTATATGGCTTGAAGCAAACACCTCAACAATGGTATATTAAATTTGATAGATTTATGGCTGAGCATGGCTACAGTCGATGTAATTCAAACCATTGTGTTTATTTTAAGAGGTTAGATGATGATAGCTACATTATTTTATGTTTATATGTTGATGATATGCTTGTAGTGGGGTATAACATAGTTCACATAAGGAGTTAAAACATTAGTTAGTGAATTATTTTTCTATGAAGGATTTGGGGGTAGTAAAAAATTCCCTTGGTATGAAGATTACAAGAGAGGAATTTTTTATTTTATTTTTTATCTCAGGTTGATTATATTGATAAGGTGTTGCAGAGATTTCATATGGAGAATGCCAAAGCTGTCTTCACACCTTTTCCTAATCATGTTAAATTGACAAAGGATATGTGTCCAAAGACATAAGAGGAGGAAGACAAAATGTCTAAGGTACCATATGCTTCAGTTGTAGGTAGTTTAATGTACGCTATGGTATGCACAAGACCAAATATTACACATGTTGTAGGATTTGTTAGTAGGTAGATGAGTCATCCTAGAGTTGAGCATTGGAATGGGGTAAAATAGATTCCTAGGTACTTGAGAGGTACATCCAATAAATGTTTATGTTTTGGAAAATTTAATACTTATTTAAAAGGCTATATTGACTTAGATTTGGCAAGGGATATAGATACTGGGCAGAGTACCACATGTTATGTATTTATAGTTGGTGGGACAATAGTGAGTTGGATTTCTCAGTTGCAAAAGGTGGTTACTTTATCCACCATGGAGGAGAAGTATGTTGCTGCATTAGAGGCAATAAAGGAGATGATATGATTGTAAATTTTTATGGAAGAGTTGAGAAAATAACAGGAAAAAAATCACTTGTTTACAGATAGCCAAAGTGCTATACATCTTGCAAAGAATTATGCCTTGTACTCTAAAACCAAACACATACAACTGGGATATCATTTCATTTGGTTAGTGTTGGAGGATGGACAAGTAAATTTGGAAAATATACATACAGATGCCAATCTAGCAGATATGTTTACAAAGGTAGTGACAAGGGAGAAGTTGATCTCCTCTTCATCTTTGGTTGGTCTTCATGGTGTAGACATCTAAATTTAATCACTTTTCGTCTACCATATTAAAATATTAATTTATTAAATTAATATTACATCTTTTATCTCATATTTGTGAAGTATTTGATTTAATAATTAAATGCTTTATCTTTCACCTTCTTCCTCTCTAAATTAAATACACTAATTTATTTAATTTAGTTATTTTTCCCCTTTTGATTTAAAATCAATTTAAAATTCTTCACTTTCTCTCTCCTTGTCACATCCTCCATAATCTTGCCCTAATCTGAATTAATTTAATTAATTCATGATTATGATGTGCATCCTCTTAATCAAAGATTAATGTCACATCCTCCTACATTTTCCACTTGTCTCTAATCCTCCATTAATTAGTCTAATCCAATATTTGCACAACCTTAACCAAGGTCATTAGCCAGATTTAGCACCACTTTTTAGCCAACCTTTGAATATACCTTCTTTTAGCATTGCCCCCCTTTCCCATGTGAATTTTTAATTCACATTTATTTATCCTAGGTCCCAAGGCTTCTAGAACCTTGGACTTGTCACAATCTCCACATGTGACCAAGTCCCACCTTTTTGGAGCCCACCCTTTATCCTTTAGATCTTCCTAAGAATGTGAATTTTTAATTCACATTTATATCCCCAACCACCTTTCCTTTTCCCATGTAGATTTTTGAGGAATTCCAAAATTCTTCAAATGTCCCTTTCACTCCCACTTGGGGACAAGGAATCCCTTTTTGAGGAAATCTCCTCACTCCCCAAGGTGCTTGTCCTTCCTCCACCTCACGTACCTTTTTGACACCTCACTTACACCTCATTTTCTCTTGGCCACTTCACCATCCACATGTCAAGATGTGAGGGCTTGTGGATTTTCAACCCACCATAGCCCTTCATCTTGGCCTTGTTGGATGAATCTCAACCATTGAATTATGTAGAGAATTCAAATTCTTCTATAAATACCCCCTCCTCAAGGGCATTTTAAACACTTAGCCATTTGATAACTACATGCTGCCAATTTGCATTCTCAATCATTTACCATCATCTAGCCATCCATTTTAATCATTTTGCACATTCAATCTTGTATTTAGTCACTCAAGAAATCATCAAAGGAGCACACAAAATCATCCCAAGCAAGGGCCAATCAAGGAGTTGTCAACAACAAGGAAGGTGAAATCATTTGCATTTTGTTTTATCCATTTTCCTTCTCGTTATCACTCTTTTGGCTAATCTTGAAGTGTCCTTAGTCTTTTATCACTTGCATTTTTAAGCTATTTTGCGCATCAGAGTAGGATAAAATTCTTAGGATCACATTTTTAGCACGCCCGGTGGGATCCACAAACGGGTTCTTGCATTTAACATTTATTTTTGTTAAGTATTTTGCTAAAAAAGGCCGCAGAAAGGCAGAAGCGCCCTCCTTTTTACTGCAGAAAGGCGAAAGCGCCCTCTTCTTTACTGCAGAAAGGCAGAAGCGCCCTCCTTTTTACTGCAGAAAGGCGGAAGTGCCCTCTTTTTTACCGCAGAAAGGTGGAAGCGCCCTCTTCTTTACTGTAGAAAGGCGAAAGTGCCATCTTTTAACCGTAAAAAGACAGAAGCGCCCTATATCTTGCATTTAACCTTCGTTTTTGCTAAGTATTTTGCATAAAAAGGTCGCAGAAAGGCGGAAACGCCCCTATTTTGCTGCTGAAAGGCAGAAGCACCCATATTTTTGCTGTAGAAAGGTGGAAGCGCCCCTATTCTTGCTGTAGAAAGGTGGAAGTGCCCCCATTTTGCTGCAGAAAGGTGGAAGCGCCCCTATTTTTGCTGTAGAAAGGAGGAAGCGCCCCCATTTTGCTGCAGAAAGGCGGAAGCACCCCTGTTTTTGCTACAGAAAGGCAGAAGCGCCCCTATTTTGCTGTAGAAAGGCGGAAGCGCTCCAAATTAGCACAGTTTGGAAGGTAAAACAGTCATTTTAGCTTCGTTTTTGCTCTCATTTTTTGCTATTTTCAAGTAGTAACCCTCTAACATTGTTTTGGCAAGAATATTGGTGTTTTTTGTTAATGTTTTGCAGTATATTATGGCGTAATTGACGAAGAACAAAGAAAAAGACAGCTAACATTTGTTTGCAGGGCTATCTATTTGATCATATTTTTGAAAACTATCCTTGTTGTTTTGGAACATAGTCTAATTAGGGGGAATAAACTTCATTGCTTGCTCTGATTGTTTATTCTTGTGTTACCCAAGGGGGCATTAATTTGTTTTCACTTTCCCCTTGCACTTTGTGTGAGCCTGGGGAGTAGTTGGAAATGGTTAGTGTCTTCTTTTTAGTGGGACTTGCTTGGAGATTTCATCACCCCAAGAGACGATTCCAACCACGCGTACCGGCAGGGTATATAAAGGGGGGAGAACGAAAGTTGTACCCCAATCCAATCATGTCATAATTGGCGGAGCGTCGAAGCTAGGGTGATACCTAGATAGACGTGAAGAGTTGGTCTAAGCCTTTCAATATCTCGCTGGGGTTCCCGACTCACGCTTGTGATGGGTTGGTGTTCACGGTTATGCCTCACGTATCGAGAGTATATTGAGGACTCCCTAGAAGCTTTGTGCATCCTAGATTAAGACCTTGCCTAGCCATACCATTAACATTAATCATAGGATTGTGCTTGCTTGAAGTGTTTTCTTGTGAAAAATTTATGAAATCTTTGATACTTTGGCCTTACTTTATCATTTTGTGTCCTTGCCATAGCCTTTTCTATCAAAACCAAGCTTTGTCTTACCGCAGAAAGGTGGAAGCACCCTCTTCTTTACTGCAAAAAGGCGGAAACGCCCTTTGTTTTGCTGCAGAAAGGCGGAAGCGCCCCTATCTTACTGCAGAAAGGCAGAAACGCCCTCTGTTTTGCTGTAGAAAGGTGAAAACGCCCCTGTTTAAGGTGGAAGCACCCCTGTTTAAAGTGGAAGTGCCCCTATTTTTGCTGTAGAAAGGCGGAAGTGCCCCTGTTTTGTTGCAGAAAGGTGGAAGCGCCCCTGTTTTGCTGCAGAAAGCTGTCTACGCCCTTGATTTTGCTGACTACGCCCCTATTTTGTTGTAGAAAGTTGTCTACACCCCTGATTTTGTTGACTACGCCCCTATTTTGCTGTAGAAAGCTATCTACGCCCCTAATTTTGTTAACTACACCCCTATTTTGCTATAGAAAGCTGACTACGCCCCTAATTTTGCTGTCAACGCCCCTGATTTTGCTGTCAACGCCCTTGATTTACCGTAGAAAGCTGACTACGCCCCTTTAACTTCCCGGGGCCATCATTTACAAACTGTGCATCAGATCAACTTCGTCTAAAAACCAAAGTTGCTTAGTTTTTTGAGCTCTATATAGTGGTACCTTCCATTTCCTCCTATCAAGAATTTTACCATCCCAGGGTGACTACGGCCCGCCTTGCGGGGTGGACACGCCCCTAACTTCCTGGGGCCATCATTTACAAACTGTGCATCGGATCAACTTTGTCCAAAAACCAAAGTAGCTTAGTTTTTCAAGTTCTATCTAGTGGTACCTTCCATTTCCTCCTATCAAGAATTTGACTATCCCAGGGCGGCCACGCCCCGCATTGCGGGGTGGACACGCCCCTAACTTCCTAGGGCCATCATTTACAAACTGTGCATCAAATCAACTTCATTCAAAAACTAAAATTTCTCAATTTTTTGAGCTCTATCTAGTGGTACCTTTTGTTTATTCCTATCTAATCAAACCAATCCATTCCTCTAATCAAATACATACATTCATCTAATCAATCCAAGCACCCCAATCCTATTAAGTTCATCCAATCACAATTATCCAATCAACATCATCTAATCATTTGATCCTATCCAATCAAACTGATCTAGTACTTTAATCAAATTCATCAAATCATCTACCCATCCAATCATTTGTCTACCAATCCCATCAAAATCAAAAGCAATCCCATCCAATCATCCTAATCTGAGCTTTTGTCCAATCCTGATCTGAGCTTGACCAAAATCCTGATTTGAGCTTTAATCTGTTCCCATCCAAAATCTTTTATCCATCCTCTTTATCTTGTCATCATCATGAATCCTCATCCTCCATCAATAGTGGTCAAGGGAAACCCTAATTACGTCAACAATGATAATGAAAGTCTTTTCGATCAAGAGGTATACGAGATAGATCCCCTTGACACTATCATATCTAGTAAGCTTTCTCCACCCACTTTCCAAAATCCAATTACTCCTATGAGCTATCCCATTATGTCTTCATCCATGCCTAATCATGCTCCTTATGCCACCTTTGACAATGGATATCTAGTATCTTCTTCATCCCCATATTTGTCATGTCCTTCATCTACACCATCCTCTTATACAACATCTACATCCTCTTGTCCTAATTTTCCATCACAATATTCCTATTACAATTCCCCATACATGACCCCCTATCCTAATCCTCTTTCCCAGTCTTCCATACTAATCTTACATCCACACCCTTTTACCTTAATCCTACATCCACATATCCTAATCATAATCCACCATCCCAATACCCTTATTATAATCCATCCCCCACATCCTCTTGTCCCACTACACCACCTATATCCTCTTGTCCTAATCCACAATCCATGTCCACCTATCTTAATTCACCCCTCCAATATCCTTACCTTAACCCTTCATCCAATCCTAGTCCTCCATCTACTCCTAGTCCTCCATCCAATCCCATTCATCCATCTACTCCTAGTCCTCCATCCAATCCTAATCCCCCATCTACCCATGGTCCTACATTCAATCCCATTCCTCCATCTAACCCTAGTCAACCAATCCATAATCCCTCATCCATTTCTACCACCCTAGCCAAGCCAACCATATGCAAGTCTCTCATTTCAAAAGTTCTCCAAGGACTCATTACAAAGAAGCCATCCCCAACTCCACATCTTGAAGTCATGAAACCATGCCATCTAGATCCATCATCCACGGTCACTAGTGATGAGACCCTTCTCCATACCACAATTTGCACCGCCTTCTCAAACCATTGAAACCATTGAACCCACTAAATCCATTGAACGCCAACCTCCTACTCCAAGAACCACCGAATCCATCGAAGACACCCAATTCCAATCCACTCCCTCTACTCCTAAATCCACCTAAATCCAATCCACTCCTCCCACCCCTAGTAGCACCAAAACCCATTCCAATGAACCTCATGAATCTTCCATCCCTCCATCTTCCCAACTTGAAGAGTCCCAACAAGACCTCGTTACCATGCCTCCCACACACGATGAGTCACACCAAGAGTCTAATCCAGCATGCCAACATATTCCTCTCTAGATCAAGATCTCACCATCCCATCTACTCCACCTCAAGATCATAGTCCCCCATCCATTCCATCCCATGATCCTCGTCATTCAAGCTTCACCACTCCATCTCCATCTCTATTGCATGATACCACTACTAAATCCAAATCATTGTCCCTACTCCCTCTCTTGATGTTGCTATCCCATCATCTCCTTCATGATCCCCATCATCACCTAAAAATGCTATCCCCACACCGCTTGCATATCCCCTTGGTCCTCTCACATTCCTCCATGGTGGTCTCCTCGCAGAAGAAAAAAAAAGCATATACACCAACCCTCCTCTTCCACCTAATAATGAACTAGCATCATTCTTCCAGAATAACAAAAATCCTATCCTAGATCCAATGCTCAAGAGAATGAACTATCAAGGAAAAGGTTTAGGCCTTCATGAGCAAGGTATTATAGAGCCCATCCAAGCTAAAGAACATTTGTATCTACAAGGTCTTGGATGTACTACTCATGACTCGCAATCTAAAAATGTTGGTACAACCTCTAGACATCCTCAACAAGCATCTTCCAAAATAAATATAGGCTCTTTCCATCGCTCCACCAAATCATATGTTGCCATCCCTCCTCCTCTATTGTATCACCTCAAAACCACCGTCCATATTCCTCCATTTTCTCCATCCATTTTGGGTCCTTACATCCCTCCATCTACCGTGCCCATGTTTCCTCCAGGTCCTACGTCTATTTTAGGCCCCTATATCCCAAAATCACCTCCTCCATCTCATCCTATCCATCCTTTCATCCATCCTTTCATCCATTCATCACCTATCCATCTCATCCATCATAAACATTCTAATCAGGATCAACAAATGCACTTACCCAAACATCCTCCATCTACACATAATCCCCATACTCCTACCTCCATCACCCCACATCATCCATTTCCTCACACCCATCCCATTGCTACTAAAAGCACTTTATGCCAAAGAAAAATGCATAAATCCAAGCATCCACATGAATCTATATTTTCATGTCCCTCCATAAGACATGGTGAAGAAAAGAAAAATCTTAAATTCCACATCAAATCAGCAGGGGCCAGGAAGGCCTATCACAACAAAGATCAAAACCAGTGGATCCCAAAGAAAAAGCCGTAATGCCATCACAAGAAAAATCTGTAAGAACATCCAAAGTCTCTAATCCAAAAGCTAATCATACACCCCTTTCATCTCCTAAGTCTATTTTGGGTCCTTATGTCCCGAAATTCACCATTCCATCTCCTCCATTATCCCCATATTCTCCATCCCTTAATCCTCTTATCTTTTCACATCCACCACCACATGTGCCAATGTTGGTCCTGAACACATATCCCCACCCTATCCATACCCTTCCAAAGATCCCATCCATTATCCCATGTATCAACCCCATCAACTCCCTCTAATCCACCGTCATGCATAATCCATTTATCCTAATAAGGTTGTACCAACATCCAATAGTCACTTCAAACATGGGCTCATAACACCTTGATCCTTATCACATATATTCTAAATATGCTTATCCACTTCCTTATCCTTACCCATCCTTTCTATGACATCAAAAAAAAAAAATAGTAAAGAGAAATAATTGCCTAATGTGAAAACTTGGCAAACAAGCTTTGGATAAGTACCATGATGAAAATCTAGAAAACAGCATCATGAATCCTTAACTGCACTTGCTAGGCAACTCGGGAGTGCATTCCTCCATCTGCAATGCTTCCAACTATGCACCCATCTTCCCGCTATACATTCTCTTCATTCATCCCCTCCATCCCACCTATCTTCCACATCCTACCATCATATCCCATTTATCTCCAATCCCTCCATCCTTGTGATCTTGATCAAAATAGGGGCACTATCTATACATGCTTTGGGCACCTCTTGGTATACATTCCCTTCATCCATGCTCTGTTGTATTCCTTGGTCACCCATCATATCCTCCTCTAGTTATCTCCTCTTCCCATCCACTTGTCTCCCATCCCTCACGCCTCATCATATATGACATATCTAGAGTGGGGGCATCTGCTTCCTTTGTGACATAGTCCTTGGAGACATCATCCATCATAACATCCCTTCCATCTCCCCATCCATCTATCATAGCATCCCTTCCATCTCCCCATCCTATCTTCGCATCCATCTATCTAGCATCCTTTCCATCTCCCAATCCTTCCGTCCTCATCAATCTATCACAACATCCTCCCATCTCCTGTATCCCATTTTCGTATCCATCTATCATAACATCCCTTCATCTCCCTATCCATCTATCATAGCATCCATTTCATCTCCCCATCCTTATCTTCGTATCCATCTATCCTAGCATCCCTTTCATCTCCCAATCTTTCTGTCCCTATCCATCTATCACAACATCCCTTCCATCTCCCCATCCTTATCTTGGTATCCATCTATCCCAGCATCCCTTCCATCTCCCCATCCTTATCTTTGTATCCATCTATCCTAGCATCCCTTTCATCTCCCAATCCTTCTGTCCCTATCCATCTATCATAGCATCCCTTCCATCTCCCCATCCTTATCTTTGTATCCATCTATCCTAGCATCCCTTTCATCTCCCAATCCTTCTATCCCTATCAATCTATCACAGCATCCCTCCCATCTCCCCATCCTTATCTTCGTATCCATTTATCCTAGCATCATTTTCATCTCCCAATCCTTATATTCCTATCCATCCAAAAAATCTCTCCCATCCCCCATCCCTATATCTCTATCCATTCTTCCATCTTTATCCTCATCCCATCTCATCCCATCTCACAATCTCTTGTCATTGGTATCTAGCTATAGGCCTCCCCCCATGCAACCTAATGCCATTTATCTCATCGCCATCACCCCCGCTCTTGCACATCTTTCCAATCTCCTATCACTTTTCATCACTCATCTATCTATCATCATCCTCCCAAGTCATTTTAATGCTTTGGATAACTATCCATCCCCAGCTTATCTGATCATCATCATCCTATCCAATCCAATGTGCTCCATCCTATCTTGTCACATCATCCCACCTTTTTATCCACTTATCCTATCATCTTATCATCCTTTATCCATTGTTTACCTTTTTGGTCTTGTCGAACTAATGCTGTTCCCTTGTGCACTTTCAATGTAGGAAAAAGGTCAATCATTGATCCATCCCCGGGTCATTGTCCACTTTTCCCTTATATCGTTTATCATCGGTCTTTCTCCTTTTGTCCATCCTATCTTTACAATCCATCAAGGTCTCCATCTTGGTCAGTCATCCACCTTTCCTTTGAACTATGAGGGCTCTTCCACGTGGGCAAGGCTAATCTTTGATCGGCCCCCAAGCCCCTAGGTCTTTAGGGGTGTCAGTCCCATGTCTTGTCTTCCTTGTGTCGTGCCATCAAGCTATACCCTTATCTAGCCAGTTCTTCACAAATGAGATCCACTTGTATCATGAGATCCAATCAATTTTGAACATCCCACGTCATAACAATCTTTTAGTTTCGTATCCATCATCTTTGGTCTCAACAGGATGCATCCTTCCTAACAGACCTCATTAATCCCATCCATCCCCTTGATCCTATGGCAAAGGACGTTTGAAATTGATTGTGATATTTTGATATTTTTGAATTTTGTTTATCATTTGAACTCCCTATCATCACTTGTCAAGGCCACCATGATCCATCATATTATGGTGTGTTTTGATTAGTCAACATAGGGGCATATCTTGCTCTTTTGTTTGATTGTGTCTTCTTGGTTGTCCCACGTAGTACCCACCAAGATCCCCGAGGTCTTGTGTTATGATGGGGCATCCTTTTGTGTTTGTAATTATCTCAATACCTGGCCCGACCAAGGTCTTTGTGGCTTTGGGGTGTTGGGATAGCCTTCTTATCTGTTATGTTTGTTTCATGCATTAGACACTAATTCGCCCCGGTTCTTCATACCCCAGTGTCTTGTGTCTTATGCTATAGCAAAAATTAGTGCTCCGAAGATGGCAAATCGCATTAGGACTGCATTTCATTTTCCATTCCATCATCTTGCATGTATCCCCCATCCTCCCATCTATCAAAATTCCCCACATCCCTTCACCCTTCATCACTCTCCCTCATCTATCCATCCAATATTTTCTCATCAACAACACTCCCCCTATCATCTTTATATCTTTCATCCATTTCACATCTCAATCCTATCCTCATCAACTCATACCTCGCACAAATAATCTAATCAAATCTTTGGTCTTGTCCCCAGTCTTGTTACCCACCTTGACCCATCATCATCATCATCCATCTGTATCCTTCCCTATCCCTTCAGGGTTGTTTTGGGATATATCCTTCCCTCATCAACAACACTTTCATCCTCATCGTTGGGTAGTATTCTTCCCTATCCTTTTGTGGTATTTTGGGATGTATCCTTCCCTCATCAATACCACTCATTGGAATGTATCCTTCCCTATCCTCATTGACAACACTCCATCCATCATCAAACCCCTTTTGGCTTGAACCTTGACTAGGGCAACATCATCTTCATCTCTGCATCCATTTGTGCTTCATCCATCTCCATATCACTTACTCTCTTATCCATCACCTTGCATCATCTCCCTCATCTCCCTTTGCATCACATCATCTATTTCGAGAGCACACACGTGTTCTCTTCAACCCGCATGTCCTCTTGAGGGGGCATCCTCAATCCCTACTCTTCATCTTCACCCCCATCATCTTCCTTCCTAGTCATCCCTTTGATGACTGGGGCATCTTTTCCAATCTAACCATCTCCTTCTAGGTTTTATATTTTAATATTCTTTGAAATGATGCTACTTCATAACACCATCTCAAAGAGGGGCAAAATGTAGACATCTAAATTTAATCACTTTTCATCTACCATATTAAAATATTAATTTATTAAATTAATATTACATCTTTTATCTCATATCTATGAAGTATTTGATTTAATAATTAAATGCTTTATCTTTCACCTTCTTCCTCTCTAAATTAAATACACTAATTTATTTAATTTAGTCATTTTTCCCCTTTTGATTTAAAATCAATTTAAAATTCTTCACTTTCTCTCTCCTTGTCACATCCTCCATAATCTTGCCCTAATCTGAATTAATTTAATTAATTCATGATTATGATGTGCATCCTCTTAATCAAAGATTAATGTCACATCCTCCTACATTTTCCACTTGTCTCTAATCCTCCATTAATTAGTCTAATCCAATATTTGCACAACCTTAACCAAGGTCATTAGCCAGATTTAGCACCACTTTTTAGCCAACCTTTGCATATACCTTCTTTTAGCATTGCCCCCCTTTTCCCATGTGAATTTTTAATTCACATTTATTTATCCTAGGTCCCAAGGCTTCTAGAACCTTGGACTTGTCACAATCTCCACATGTGACCAAGTCCCACCTTTTTGGAGCTCACCCTTTATCCTTTAGATCTTCCTAAGAATGTGAATTTTTAATTCACATTTATATCTCCAACCACCTTTCTTTTCCCATGTAGATTTTTGAGGAATTCAAAATTCCTCAAATGTCCCTTTCACTCCCACTTGGGGACAAGGAATCCATTTTTGAGGAAATCTCCTCACTCCCCAAGGTGCTTGTCCTTCCTCCACCTCATGTACCTTTTTGACACCTCACTTACACCTCATCTTCTCTTGGCCACTTCACCATCCACATGTCAAAATGTGAGGGCTTGTGGATTCTCAACCCACCATATCCCTTCATCTTGGCCTTGTTGGATGAATCTCAACCATTGAATTCTCTAGAGAATTCAAATTCTTCTATAAATACCCCCTCCTCAAGGGCATTTTAAACACTTAGCCATTTGATAACTACATGCTGCCAATTTGCATTCTCAATCATTTACCATCATCTAGCCATCCATTTTAATCATTTTGCACATTCAATCTTGCATTTAGTCACTCAAGAAATCATCCAAGGAGCACACAAAATCATCCCAAGCAAGGGCCAATCAAGGAGTTGTCAAAAACAAGGAAGGTGAAATCATTTGCATTTTGTTTTATCCATTTTCCTTCTCGTTAGATCACTCTTTTGGCTAATCTTGAAGTGTCTTTAATCTTTTATCACTTGCATTTTTAAGCTATTTTGCGCATTAGAGTAGGATAAAATTCTTAGGATCACACATGGTTAAAAGTATAACAAAGAAATAGGGTCCTTGAGGTGCTTATTTCCAGTGGGAGCTATAAGTGCAGTGACGTCGTCCATGATCAGTCTTCATGTGGGAGATTGTTTGGTGTGGAGCTTGATTAGTCTCCAAGTGGGAGATTGTTGGTATGTGGTAACTAGTCATGCTATACTGTACACTCTTCATGTATCGTCACTGAAAAAATAAAAAATGACTTTGTAAAACCCTAATTCTAGAAGCTTCTAAAAGCTTGTAATAATTGGTTGGGATGAGAGTTGCAGTAGGGAATTATTCATGAAATTGTAATATGTTTTGCACTGGATAATCAAATAATTGGATGGATGCAGTTTTGTGGATGTAGCCCATATTGGGTGAACCACGTTAAATTCTTTGTGTTGTCTTGTTGCTGCTATAATTTTTGTGTGTGTTTTATTTCTTTGTTTTATAGATCAATTCTACATTTAACTTGTTAGATATTTTCCTTCTAACCCTAACACAAGGTCAACATAAGGTTGCATCAGTGGATAAAGAACCAAGTTCTTAGTGATTGTTCCATTGCATATTATCATTTTTCTAGACCTACAACCTATAAATGCATCAGTTGTAGCTAACCAAGGTCTGCTAGGATGAGTGGGTATCTTGCAAGATCTATTTTTGGTTGTAACACTATAAAGTCAACAAGATATTCCCAAGAATCCAATACAATCACTAAGTCTTCAATAATTCCCTTAGACTTGATTGTGGACCTATCAACTAGCTATAAAACAGTTTGTGTGGGCTTGAGGTTGACTAATTGAAGGAATTGTGTTATTTCTTTTGTCATGACATTGATTGCGGCCCCCAAGTCTATCAAAGTATTCTTAATAAGGGTTACATTAATCTTTATGTCCACTACTAGACTACTACAATCTATATACTTAGGGACAATAATGTTCCCTAACATGATATCTACAAGGTTTCCCAAGACATGGAATGTATGAGGATCTTTTCTTTTCCTACTTGGTTTCTTAAGACATAGATCCCTCATAGTTTTGGTATAAATAGGGATATCTTTGATAGCTTGGATAAGTGGGATCTTTATACTCACATCTTTTAATTGACCTAAAAGATTTGTCTTAGCATGTATGTGATGCTTTTGAATAGCTAGGCATTTAGGAAAAGGTGGCTTAATACTTGAGGTAGTTTGGTGTACCTGATTTGACTTAGGTTCCAAAGGTGATTTGTCTAAATCTTCAATTTTAGGTTCCTCATCATCCATCTCTATTATTTGAGGGGATGAAGGTCCAGCAAGTTTTTTTCCTAATTTGAGGTGGAAATCACTCACCTCCACCCCATAAGTGGGGTATTGCATAGCTTCATTAGTATAATCTTATTGAACATGCTTAGTGTTAGGGTTAGGTTCAGGTTGGGTGGGTATTTGCAGTTGCTTGGGTGGTTGGGATGTAGGATTTTATGGAGGCATTAAAGATTGTTGTTGTGGTGGAGGAGGGAGCATAGGCTGCTGATAGTTCATATTTTGTTGCTACCATTGTTGGCCTTTCGACCACTGAGGTTACCACTAATTCTGTGTGTTGGCCACTGTGGATTGTAATTAGAACCCTGGATTTTTTTTGCAGCCAAGGACTTGGTTGTTGGTTCCAATTTGGCTGAGCATGTGGCCATTGTTGAGGGTTTTACCACTAGTTTGGTTTGCTTGTTAGGGTTGAGAGTTCCATGCAAAAACATTTTGATTCCCAATAGGAAAGGATGAATTAAATCTAAGGGGGTCTTGTGGAATACCTTGTATTTTTTTCCATGGCCTCCTTTGTGCTATATAAAAGAGCTATCCATCATCTTCTTCAATTGGCTAAAAATCAGGTTTCTCAACTTTATCTTGTTGGATACTTGCCACTCTTTTGTATTTGCAATTTTATTTTCTTTTCCTATAGCTTAAACAATATTAAATGAGCATAGCCTCACTTGCTTCTTATTAATATGGAGAGTATCCAACTGAGTTGCTAGGTGGCTGATAATATCCTCCTTCACATTGGATAACAAGTTGCTCAATTTTACCTTTGAAACCCCTGCAGATGTTTTTCCAAGAGTGGATGTCTTAGGCCTTTTAATGAAGGTTCTAGAATAATTTTTGTAGACGTTACAAATATCCTCAAATGGTATTTGAGAGATAACCCCTCCTCCAATGAGGTTGAGGGCATCCATACAGTCCTCATTGACTCCCCTCAAGAATACCAACTTGAGGGATTCTTTTGATAATTTATTCTGGGGGTTTTTCTTCAAGGAAAATTGAAATCTCTCCACATAATCTTCTAGGGGATCATCCTCCTTCTGTGAAATTCTAAAAATGTCATCCTTCCTTCTACTAGGTCCTTTGCAATAGTCTTGGTATTTTTCTAAGAACATTTTCTTCATGGTATCCCAATTAGGAACAACATACCTAATCCCATAAACCACCTCAGGTCTGCATCTTTTAGAGTGGCAAGGAAGAGTTTGAGCCTATGAGCATCATAAGTATAGTCATAGATTCTGCATAGGACATCAAATTCAAATAGGAATGTGTTTGAATCCTCATTCACCAACCCATATAAGACTGGTAATGTTGAAGCAGGGATATTTTTCAGCATAGTAGCCCTTGCTTGGTCAGTGATGGGGAACTCAAAAGTTACTCATTGATCATCATCCGTTGCATCACCCATGGTTTAGTATGTTCCCTTTGTCTATGTGCTAGATTTTGGTGATGTTGGTAATAAAGTAATTCCTCCTTCATGGTTAGCCTCACTCTAAGTACTAGGCTCACCAATTTCTGCAATGGCTTCTTAACATGTAGAGGGAAGGAACCTTCCCAAAGAGTCTCTCTACCTCCACATACATGAAATATGACTTTATATTCAACGTTCCTACACAATGTTAGTGTATCTCTAGTGTTGAAAAAAGATTAATTCTAATAGTCCTAGTCCTAGAAACAAAATTTAACTATGAAACCTGTGAAAACAAGTCTATGAAGATAGCACCATCCCCAACAACTGTGCCAAAAATGTAGAGTTTGAGCTAATGTATTGTAAACTTGGTAGAACCTACCCAATTTAGAGGTTTAACTAACTGGACAATCAACTCAACATTTCTCAAGACTACAATAAATTATCAACCTAAGGCTTGTAATCTTGTGATGGTGCAACATTATATATGCCTTTAAGGACTTAAAACTATTTAAGCTACCCTACTCAAGTTATTCTATTTGATGGAAAACTCACAAAATAAAAATAAAAATAAAAGACAACCAAAAATAGTGGCTATAGGTACCTACAACTTAGATTGTAATTGAATTGTTACTAATTAAATTATGTTGTAATAACTCGAAACTGATAAAATTAATGGCTCAAATAAATTAATCTTCGAAGTACTACTGGTTAACCATTGCATAAATATTCATAAGTATTCATTAACAATAAACAAGATATGAGATTCTAGTTAGCTTGCATATGATTCATGAAGTAGTGATAAACTAATAGCAACTATTTAATAAAAAATGAATAACTAGAAAATGAAGTGAGGAACAATACCTCGAGTGGCCTGCTCAAGTGATTTTTCTCACTTTAACTGAATCCAAATATAGCTAACAAATCCTACTAATTTATGAAATTAACTCCATTCATTGAATATCATCATGAAAGATTACAAATGATCTTTTTCAAAGATTAATTGTACTCAATCTTTTTTAATATTTCATGTCTTGAAACTAAAAAGTAACTAATAACATAAAACTGAAGAACCAACTAACTATCCTACTGATTCAGCCAACAACTATATACAATATTGAGGGAATCTTATCCAAAGCAACAACTTAACCAAAAATCATTAACTCCACTCCTAGATATTTAGAGCATAGAGTTAAGATTGATTTGTTCAACCTATAATTGAAAAGGAAAAAGAATCCTAATAGGGCTAGAAATTTGTCACAACAAAATTGCATGAAAAAATAGAACCATTTGTGAAAATTCCATAAGTGAAGGATACCTCTTCTTTAGTGTTTATTAATTGGTTATAATAATGCACGCTCAACCTTCATCAAGTGCCTTTAATCAACAACCATCATGTTCAACTTAACCTAGAACTCCCCTTGTTGGAAACACAATGCAGACAACTAAGAGGGGGTGAATTAGTTGTCCCAAAAATTTAAAACTTATTCAACTTATTAAATTTATTCTTAGATCTAATTATTAACCATGAAAGCATAAATCATCAATACATCAAAAACAAACATAACACCAAGATTTTTTACATGGAAACCCTGTTAGGGGAAAAAAACATGGTGGGGGTTAGTCCACAAGATTATACCCTGTTAAAAGTATAAGAAATGAAAATATGGGGAATGCACTTGCATTTAGGAACACCACCTAAAGCTCACTACTCAATTACAACAGGGCTAACTCCCCAAAGGAAGACACTTTCTTACAAAAAGAATCAAATTACATTTGTAGGGATTTGAACTGATAAAATAGCATCTGGTAATGCATGATCACAATTTCAGTTAAGCGCATGAACACTTCTTTACTCTTCTTCACTCTTCTTCACACTCTGCTCTACCTTCGAATGATTTAAATCAATATTCACACATATACACACAAAAGCAAACTCTGGCATCCACTCACACACTTCCATTCGAATAAAAAGTCACTCTTATATATATGTAACAAGAAATTTCACCCCTACATGTCGACCTCAACAAAAATAATAAAATGAATATAAAATGTCAGCCCAAAACACTAAAGATTATTAATACGAATCAACCAAGGTCGACCACCATTTAGTGAAGACCCAAATCAACATCTCCAACATGAAAACACTTCAATTAATTTCACCTTGAAGATCCACAACACACTACAAACACCATGTTGGCCAAGAACAAAAAAAATATGAATACACAAGAGAAAAACGCCAACCACGAGCACAACAATCAATGCAGACATGCAACAAAGATAAAGAATGATCTAGAAACATCCAAAAACATCATGAATCACCAGAGAAGCATCCACAACATTTGAACTAACTAAAATAGCATCATCTTCAATTAGGAACACCAACTGAAGTAATAAAAAAAATGTCAAAATATAAATCTTCATAACTCGATCAAATCTTCACGCGGATCTCTGAAATTCGACATGGATAAACTAGATACACTTAGCAACAAACCCTCTAGTCCACAACCCCTGATCATCAATGTACATAAATTATCAAGAAACTGAACCTCACTTCACCACTGGCAACCTGCAACTCATCTCAGTACAATTTTCTCAATATCCTCGACATATACAACTTCTAATGAATTAATGCTAATAGTGTTGACATCAATGACAACCACATATTAGCAAAACAACCAAAATATCCAAAAATCTCCCCCTTTTGCATTTATTGCAACACATGATGTGAAAAACACCATCAACGCAACTAACTCTTGACACTTACTCCCCCTTAGATTCTGACTCATTTTCTCCTCAACTCTTCTACATGATCTTCTCCCCACAAGGCTCTTCTCCCCAAATAATTCATAGTTTTTCACATGACTCTTCTCCCCCTTTGAAATCAATGACAAAGATATCTAAGCTCCACACAAACTCTGAACCACATATCTGAGCATTTGAACATCTGCCTACTCCCCTTGAGTAGCAGCCACCACAACATCAATCTAAAACCAAGATATGACTATGAAATGCACAAACTAATGCAATGCAATGCATCCTTAGTTCTGATTAGGAGGGGTAATCATCCCTAACTTCCCTCTGAGATACTCAAAAGTATCCTTAGGTAATGGATTTGTAAAGATGTCTGCAATCTGCTCCTTAGTAGGCACATACTCCAACCTGACTTCCTTTTCACTAACATTCTCCCTCAAAAAGTAAAACTTAATAGATATATGCTTTGTTTTTTAATGCAACACTAGATTCTTAGAACTTTTAATTGCACTTGAATTGTCACAAAATATAGCAATAGGCTCATTATACATGAATCTAATATCCTTCAACATCTGTTTCATCCATAGGACCTGAGTACAATTGTTAGCAAAAACAATGTATTTAGCTTCTACAATAGATAAGGAAATGGCATTCTGCTTCTTACTTAACCATGAAATCAACTTCTTACCCAAGAAAAATGCTCCACCACTAGTAATTTTCTTGTCATTTACATCTCCTTCCCAATCAACATCAGTAAAGGCACTCAAAGTAAGATCATCATCTTTAGGATACCATATGCCAAAGTCAACTGTTCCCTTCAATTATCTAGAAATTCTCTTCACAACAGTCACATGAGATTCCTTTGGATCAGCTTGAAATCTTGCAACAATACATACAACATTCATGATATCAGTCTTAGTTTGAGTTAAATACAACAATCCACCAATCATAGATCTGTATCTAGTCTGATTTTCCTTCGAAGAATCATCTTCTGTTGTCAACTTGCATCCAGTCACCATAGGTGTATTGACTAACTTTGAATCGTCCATACCAAACTTCTTTAGCAATTCCTTCACATACTTTGACTGAGATGTAAAAATCCATTTATCTAACTGAGTAACTTGCAATCCCAAAAATAATTTCATCTCACCAATCATTGAAATTTCAAATTCACTCTTCATCTCATTAGCAAAGTTCATGCAAAAACCATCATCTCCTCCAAAAATGATATCATCAACAAAGACTTCAACAATCAAATCTTTATCATAATTCTTGAAATATATATTACTAACAACAATACCTTTGTTAAATCTAAGCTCCAACAAATACTTGTCCAATCTGGCATACTAGGATCTAGGGGCTTGCTTGAGTCCATACAATGCTTTCTTCAACTAACATACCATATATCCCTTATCAGTCAACTGAAATCCATCAGGTTGATCAACATACACCTCTTCTTCCAATTCACCATTTAGAAAAGTTGACTTGACATCCATCTGATAAACCTTGTAGTTCTTCTAGGAATCATAGGAAAGAAATAATATTATAGCTTCAATTCTAGCAACAGGGGAAAAAGTCTTCAAAATCAATTCCTTCCATCTGTGAATATCCTTTGCATACCAGTCTTGCTTTGTTTCTAATCACTTCTCCTTACTCATTCAGTTTGTTTCTAATGATCCATTTAGTTCCAATGACATTCTTATCCTTAGGTCTAGGAATAAGAATCCATGTATCATTCTTCTCAATATGTTTTAGTTCCTCTTTCATTGCTTCAACCTAATTCTCATCTTTACATGCTTCGTTCACACTAGTAGGCTCAGTCTTTGAAATCAAGCAATATTCTTCTGCAATCTTTCTCCTAGTCTGAACACCTTTGTTCTTATCATCAATAACCTGATCTTTTGAATGATTCAATCTTACATACCCCAGAGTCCTCTTAGGTTGTTCTTCAACTTCAGGATCTTGTGTTCTCTCTTTTCCAACTTCATTGGTTTCTTCTTCCTCTTGATTTTCCTAATCCACCAGAATGATTTGCGCTTGATTTGTTGTCTATACTTGCTTTCCTTTGTTTGTACTATCACCCTAATCATCAGAATCATACCCAAAGGTTCTGGATGGTGTACCTAAGTCTTCATCAACCTTAACATTTGCACTTTGAACCATTTTCCTCAATCTTTTATTGTAACACCGGTAGGCCTTTCTATTAGTAGAATAGCCCATAAAGATACCTTCATCACTCCTAGCATCAAACTTTCCTATGTCTTCATCTCTCATATTTCATTTTCTTCCAAATATATTGAAATATTTAATAGTAGGATTTTGACCAATCCGTAGCTCAAAAGGGGTCTTACCAGTATCACCTTTTATTTGTGCCCGGTTGGGTGTGTACACAATAGTACTCACAACTTCTCTCTAGTAGATATGAGGGACATTTCCTTCCAACATCATATTTCTAGTAGTATCTTCAATTGTTCTATTCTTCCTTTGCACAAATCCATTTTGTTGAGGGGTACGCAGTGCAAATAATTGTCTCTTTATTCCATGTTCTTCACAAAAAGAATTAAATTCACCATAAGTGAATTCACCACCTCTATTTGATCTCAGACATTTAATCTTTAGACCTATCTTTGTCTCAACCATAGTCTTAAAGATTTTGAACTTCTCCAGTGCTCCATATTTCTCCCTTAAGAAAGTAACCCATACCATTATAGAGTAATCATCAATGAGTAACATGAAATATTAGTAACCTTGTAAACTTTTGACCTTAGAGGGACCACACAGATCGGTATGCACAAGCTCCAACAATTCATTTGAACAATGCTTTTCACTCCAAAATGAAATTCTAGTTTGCTTTCCTAACTGACATTCCTTGCATATGGAATTAGTAGGTTTCACCAACTTAGGTAGATCTCTCACAACCTTAGTAGAACTTATCTTGACAATATTATCAAATTTAACATGACACATTCTCCTATGCCATAACCAAATTTCATCAACTTGAGCAATCAAATAAATTTTACTAGCAACACTCAATATATTACCTTTTTTTTTTGTACCTAATGCAATTACATTTTCAAAACTCAATATTCTACACTTTCCATCCTTCAACTGAAGATTGTATTCCTTATCAACCATCTAACCAAAACTTAAAAGATTATGCTTCAAGCTTTCCACATATAGGACATCGTCAATGTTATACTTACCATCAAGAGAAATGCATCCTCTGCCATGGATCACACCAACTATATTATCACCAAATCTCACAACACCACCATCATACTTTTCCAAGCTTACAAACTTACTTTTGTCTCCTTTCATATGATGTGAACATCCACTGTCAATCACCCATTCATCTTTTTCTTCAACTCAAGCAGCTAGGGCTTTCTCCACATTTGTACAACTAGTAGATTTAGGATTATTTTCCTTGATAGCAATAAATACCCATTCATCATCACTTCTATTTCCTTTATCAGATGCATCATCTGTCACACCTTCATCAACAACATAGTAACACTTCTTTTGAAATATAGGCTTGTTATGTCGTGGTTAAGGAGTTCTTTCCGGACACCTTGATGCAAAATGACCTATCTTATTTCAAGAAAAACATTTAAGAGTAATTTTTCCTTCATACTTACCTTTTCCTCTTGGCACTCTTTTGAAAATAAGTGCTTCTAGCTCTTCCAACTCTCTTTCTTCTTCAATCTATTTGATTTCATCCTCATACTTGAATGTATTTCTAGATGAACTCTCACCTGGATCATATCTGCGTCTATCTCTTTTGGAAGTAGCAGCCTTAAATGCAGATTCAACCTTAGGAAGGGCATCACCAAATTCACTCAACTCAAAAGCAGTAAGCTTATCAACCAACATGTCTCTGGTTACATTTGTTATAGTTCGAAGCTCTTCAATAGCACTAGCTTTGACCTTGAAAGAATTAGGCAAGGATCTAAGCACTTTAGCAAAAATATCTGATTCGTCTATTTTTCCACCAACACATCTGATACCACACACAAGTTCATTCACTCTTTGCATAAAAATAGTAATGTTCTCATCATCACCCATTCTCAACCTTTCATATTTTCCTTTCAGACTTTGCAACTTAGCAATCTTCACATTAGCATCACCTTCATACAAGGTTTCCAACTTTTTCTAGATCTCATAAGCAGTCTTCAGATCCATAACATTTTTCATCTCAGAATCAGTCAAGGCACTCAAAAAAGCTTCCTTAGCCTGGATATTATACTTAGCATCTCTAATCTTAGCAGTAGTAGTAGGACAATTCTGAGGATTAACATACCTATTACATGTAATGTTCCAATAGGGTTCACCAATGCATCTCAAATGACACTCCATTCGAGTCTTCCATAGAGAATACTTTGTTCCATCAAATCTCGAACTATCCTTCTTGTATGTCGCCATCCTGGATCACCTCAAGCTGCTAAACTTCTTCCAAGGAACTTTCTCTGATACCAATTGTTGGCAACAAAATGCAGAAAATTGAGAGGGGGGGTGAATCAGTTGTCCCAGAAATTTAAAACTTATTCAACTTATTAACTTTATTCTCAGATCTGATTATTAACAATGAAAGCATAAATCATCAATATATCAGAAATACACATAACATAAGAATTTTTTATGTGGAAACCCTGTTAGGGGAAAAACCATGGTGGAGGTCAGTCCACAAGATTATACCTTGTTAAAAGTATAAGAAATGAAAATATGGGGAATGCACTTACATTCAGGCACAGTACTTAGAGCTCACTACTCAATTACAACAAGGCTAATCACCCAAAGGAAGACACACTGTCTTACAAAAAGAATCAGATTACGTCAGTAGGGATTTGAATTGATAGAATAGCATCTGCTAATGCCTGATCACAATTCTAGTTAAGCGCATGAACACTTCTTTACTCTTCTTCACTCTTCTTCACACTTTGCAACACCAAACAACCTCCACATGCAATAGAGAGAAGCAAAAATGAAAGTGGTTATTCCACCAAACAAGAATTACAACATGATACAATATGATCAAGATATGATCAAGATGTTATCAAGATGCTATCAAGATGCAAAATATGCATGAGATTCCTTTCTTTATAAAGGCAAGGTGAGTGATAGGATTAGACAAGATCATGACAAGTGTCTTAATCCTATCACATGAGACAACTAACTCATAACTACCTAGGATAATGTAAAATGTAGAAAATATAACTAAGACTTCTAGAAGAAAGCTTATATCCTAAGTAAACTTAACAAGTGAATAAGTCCCTTAAGTCCCTAGAAAATAATTATCTAGGTACAATACTTTATTCACACCAACAAAGAATACCATTACTACGAATATTATGGAGTGCATATTTTTATATGAAGATATGATGAGCATAGCATTACCAATTGTCTCAAGTATGGTTGGGAAATTTATTATGTTTGACCCAAATTTGTAATGATGGACATATCTTTCAAGGTTCAAAAAGGACATTAAGTCATGAGGGTGAACATTTCATATTTCATAAACTAAGAATATATTAAAAGTATTGGATTTCACTAGATGATGAAGGATATTAAGAGATTAAGAATACATATTATATGTATATACTTGGATGTTGATCTAGTGGATATCGTTTTGTCAACCATCTAAAGTTAGCTTACATATTGAATTTTTTTATAGCAAGTTTATAACTATTATGTCTTTTGAAGCTAAAATAATTATGTATGGCCTTATTGAGGCATGGGATGTTCTAATGGAGATTGATGAAAAAATTAATAGGATCAAGATGCTTAATCATACTAGTCAAATATCCTTTGGAGCTTGTGGATTGAAAATCCCTTGAGCTCCCTTTGGGTTGATAATATTATTTTTCTTAGCCCCAGCACGCGCCTCATATATTTGTATCTTTGACCCCTTTCTGAAGAGTTTTTCCCACTTGCTCCATGTGTCCGCTGCGCGCTCCTTACAAAGGTTTCCTCCCTTGCTTCTTTATCGAGCCCCGCCATGCCTCCATGTGTGAACAACGCGGGCCTTTGAGAGCCCACTTCCCTTTTCTTCTTTACCGAGCTCTGCTTGCATGCCATGTAGCATCATTCCATGGGCATCATTTGGTGAACCCCACATTCAACGCTCATGATGAAGACTCTTCCATGTGTCTTCTTTGTGGGGAATTTCAGCGTCGGAAGGGAAGAATGAGTGACAAGCCCTGTCCTATTGCCATGTGTCATAGCCAACAATGTGGGTGGGTGACATGTTTCTATATGTAAATTTTGCTGCTTCCACATGAGGACCACAATCATCATTTGCAGGGGGATGCATCTAGTTCAAAAGCAGCCACATTCTATGTTTTAGAATTTTTTCTATTGCAACAACCATGGGAAATCATTGTGACATACATCATTGCTCATGCCAAGGAATCTTTTCTGTTATTGGCTCCCAAGCAATAGGATGCTTTTCTATATATACTACTTCAAATTTTCAAAAACGAGTTTGGAGAATACATAGAGAAATTGTGGAAAGACACCAGGCCTTTGTATTATTTTAGATTATTGTTTTAAGACTCACAAATTGTTCCATTGTTGTTTAGCCTTTTTGTTTCTTAGCTAATTGACAAAACATTATACTGTGTTGTTATTGTACTAATTAGTTTATTTGCAAAACTTCTATAATTTCAAATAAGTTTGCTGATTCAGACCATGTCTTGGAATCTCATTTTTAGTAAACATGTATGGAATTTATTTTATGTTATTTGATAAACTTCTTAGGCTTTTCATCTTTTCTCTCTATTATTTCCTGACATGCAGATTGCTGAACGGGCCCTTAAATCCCATATGAAAGGAAGATTTATCATGCCCACACCTACATCTTTGTACATCACCTTAGGTTAGATTTTTATTTTATATATCTACTTCCTTTTCCCATTCCATACCCCCAAATATAGAAGGAGATGGCTTCTTTAAAAAACCAAGAGGTCACTCAGTTTAGTGCAATTGGTTCCCCCATTAATTGAGTTTCCCATAAGGTTGTTGCTTGACATTTTTAGGCATCAATAGTTTCTTTTTCTGGGACACCCAGTGGGACTTACTTAAATGTATCTAAATCTCAAGTGGGTGTATGAGTCATAGGCCTACTACTAGATCCCAAATAATGAATAACCCTGGCCTGCTAGTGCCACCACTAGTAACAGTACGAACAAGAGCCCGTCCAGTGAATGTTCTGATCTCTCCACTAGCCATGTTGCCGATTGCTAACAGAAATTATGTGGCATGGGATTCTAAAAGTCCTCTTATAGCACCAGTAGCACCTGACATTTAGGCCTCTATCCCAGCCTCTACTTTAAAAATTGTACCAAAATTCACTGGGGAAGGCTCGAAAACACCATTCGAACACCTTCAAGATATGGCAAACGTGTGTTTGGTGCATGGTGTTACCTACCAAAATGTCGCGCTAAGGTTGCTCGCAGCCTCTTTCAAGGGTAGAGCGCTAGATTGGTATCACACTTTGGGAGCCAATACTATCAATACCTGAGACCAACTCAGAGATCCTTTCTACGAGTGGTTTTCAAACAATGGAGATCGGTCTTCATTATTTTAGTAGTTGGAAACCATAAAGCGGGCCCCTCAAGGGGCCATGACTGAATTTAATGCTCAATTTCATATAACTTGGAAGAAGATTCAACCTACAATATGTTTGCTGCATATTAGGCATTCATGTTCTATCTGAAGTCTCTTAACACTGGCATTTTAGTGATGATTTATTCCCTTGGTGGGAACACCTTGCTAGGTGCATATAACATTGTTGTTAAGGTGGAGAATAATTTGATTGATGCTAGAAAGTTACTGCCTCAACCCGCTATACCTATATTTGTAGAGTTTTTGATTCCCGCCTAGGAGATAGCATCTACCAGTGCGTCTGCTCCTCCCCAATCTATGTATGTGTATCCGAGTGCGCCGTAGAGTGCTACTTTTATGTCTAATTATTCAAAAGATGAGATGAGCGATGTCAAGGAATTGTTGTAGAGCATCTCAAACAAAATAAATACCATCAAGTAGAACCAGTCCATGCCTCTGAAGCCAATTTACCAAAATTATCAAGGAAAAAAATCTTCCTTAGCAAAATCAGTTCCAAGGAGGCTTGCGTGTAGATCCGCAAACTCAAATAAGTAATCAAATGGTGTTGGTACCTACTCTATTGTAGAATGCTCACCCAAGCTCAATTAGAGAGCTAACAGTGAGACAAAATAATCTTGTTGATGATATCAATCCTTGGTGCTTCCCTTGCAATGAAGCACATATGTGCTAAAATTTCCCACGTGATAATCTACAACAAAGAGTGGCAGAACAACGTAGTCAGGGCATGGCATCATATTTAGGAGGTTGCATATATGATTCTCAGCAAATAGAAAACATGGTACTCACCACACAAATACAAGGAATTTCCCTAGAGCAAGAGACAGATATAGCTCCAGATCACACACTCTTCTCATGGATGGAAGAAGAAGAGGCTGTGTTTGCAAACGAGGCTTCCACATCAAAGGCCTTGCAAGTGGAGTCCGATTACAACACTTGATCTAAGAGGAGATTCACAGGTGAATCGATCATCCCACAACCCAAAATTGTCCCCGATCAAACTCCTAGTGCCTCCACAATTGCACAACCATTTCTGCCGCAAAGGGAAATTGTTATAACAAAAGCTAAGGAACGAAATCCTTTGAATCTGCCACCATTCAATGTGGTGGAACAATTGAAGAATTCCTTTGCTAATGTATCTCTTTGGGATTGTAACTAAGGGAAGTTATCCTAGGGTTAGAAAAATCAAATGCATAAACATAAAAACCCAAAGTAGTAATGAAGTGCAAAGAAGAAACATGAAAAAAAATGAAAGATCTCACCAAATGTCTTCAATCTCCATGCCTGACCTCCATTACACCTTCTCAACTTGCTGAAAATACGATGTTGCCCTCAAATTTGTGATGAGAAAACTAATGACAATGACAAGACCTAAGCAAATGCTGAAGGATTTGATATAACATGCAAATACTATGCTAATATGCAACTAGTGAGCATGAAACTATGTCTAAATTATGCAAATATGCCTATGACAAGATGACAAGATTGCAAATGTATGACAAAAGTGCAAGAAATCTAAATAACATGAGATTTCCTAAAACAAGATTGCATCAGATGACAAAATGAGACCAAAATTGCCATTTTATAGAAAATGCAATTTTGAATGAATGACCAAGATTGAAGATTGACAAGTGCCCTAGAATCAATGGACAAGACTCAATTTGACAACCCACAATTAGGGTTAGGGAAACATTAGGGAAAATTCAAAATGAGTGGAAAAACTTGATTTTTAGAAAATCAAATCAAGGGTTGACAATGCATGTGACAAGAGATAAGACTGGCACAGAAAAAGAGGTGGCTGGAAAATCAAATAATAATAGCAATTAATTTGATTTTTGAGAAAAAAAAACTATTTTGAATTAAAAATTAATTTAATTCAAAAGGTGGGGACTACATGACGGTAAATAATTAATTCAAATTATTTACTAAAAGAGGGAAATGCCAAATGAGACAATTAAATAATTAAAATAATTAGTTAATTAGAGAAGGTGATCAATAATTAAATAAATCTATTTAATTATGAGAAGAATTTCAAAATTAGTGACATTAAATAAATAAATAAATAAAATTTATTTATTTAATAATCAGGAAGACATAAATTGGAAAAATAAATTAAGAAATTTATTTAATTGTGAGAAGACTTTATACAATTAGCAATGTATTAAATAAATAAATAAAATTTATCTATTTAATAATCAAGAGGAATAAGGAGGACATAAATTAATTAAATAATTATGAATTATTTAATTAATAGACAAAAGTGTACCAAGGACATAATTAAAATGTCTTAATTATGCTAGGAAGAAATAGTGGAAAAATAGAGCTTGCAGGCCTAGGTCATTTTTATGTGTCTCCATTTTTCCCCTCTTTGTGATAATGCAACCTATCGCATTGTGGCAAAAAAAATTTAGTCAGAAGCATGCCCCAGCGAAGGTACAAAGTATCTATACCCCCTTGGGAAAATTTTCAAATTTTGGGTTGGTGACAATTTTTTTTGGAAAGTGTCCCGATAAGTCAATATGGTGACCAGAAAGACGATGGCGCAAACGGTTTCTAATTTCGAGGAGTTTAAAGTAGCCAAAAGTGGGTCAAAGTTGGTCAAAACAACCTTCCAAAATTAAAAAAGGGTTGACAAGTGCCATTTCGACTTTATAAATAGGTTGACAATGGGTAAAAGTCAATTCATTTTCACTATTCACCTTAGCAATTTTGAGGGCGCCAAGCGAAGAGGACTTTAGCAGACATTGTGATTCCAATGATTGAGCATCGTAGAGAGATCACGTGGACCTACAAGTGGCCAGAGGGCTTAGAGCCAGTGGTATGTACCCCTAACCCACTTTGTGATTTTATCATTTTTATGCAAAAATTAGGGTTTTAGGGTCAACAATGAATGTGTTGTGACACATGTGCGTGTGCGTAAGCTGCATTTGCGTTCGTGTTCGACACATTTGATGCGTTGCGATGCAAATGCAAAGGGCCATTATGATAGGGCCATTGATTATGCTGCATTCGACTAAAATTGCAACGCAATAAAAAAGTGAGCTACAATCTACAGATAGAATGTTGCATTCACAACATTGCAACACATTTGAGGTTTAAAATGATGCATTTGAACTAAATGACGCATATGCCAAAAGTCGTGACACAAGTGCACTGTGGTGACACAATCGCCAATTAGAGTGACACATTTGACATATTGAGACACAATTGAAGTACAGAATGACGCAAACGCTTCCTCATGACGCATTTGAAGTCAACACGACACGTTTGACTTTGACTTTGACTAAGGCTGAATTTGGTGGGTTTCAAATTTTGAATGCTTTTGAGTTACACAAATGATAATGATGATTGTCTATAAGGTGCTGATGCGTTGTTTGACCATGTGTAGAGACAACTAGCGCCTATTTACATGCAGGAGAGTAGGCTATCGACCTACAGATTCCAAGATCATCTGAGCGAGAGGGAGCGGTGACGGTTGATACGAATGGGTTTATACTATGCTACCTATATGCTCATTATTTGGGAAAATAGGGGACTGTTGACCACCTTATGTGAGAGATGGAACTCGAAGATATGTTCTTTCCATTTGCCGATAGGAGAGGCCACTGTTATGCTTGAAGATGTCTACCATATTCTACGCTTTCCAATCCGAGGGGAGTGGATCGTTTACGACCCTCAGCATGGCTATCAGACTTTTACAACTTACTACCATGACCAGGGTGCAGGACTTGGAATTGAGAGATACGAGATCCGATTGGAGTTTATGGCAGAGCACTATAGTAGTTTCGATGCACTATTGGTGACATTGATCGGAAAAGTACTGATTCCTGACTGCTGTGGAAATGGGTTTCCCATTGGGTGGGGGGATGTTCTGGTGGGAATGAGATGAGACATGACCATTTACACATGGGGACCTTGTTTGTTAGGTATGCTTTATTATCAGCTCCATGAGGTGGCCTATGGGAGGGCATAGAGCATTGGATGCAATATGTCACTTCTGATGATATGGGCCTAGGAGCATGTGGCTATCTTCTAACCTCCTATCCATAGACCATAGCTAGCAGATGGGATGCCATATGTGTATTATTATGCTGACATTCTACAACAGACAAGGGTGGGAGAGACAGGTTGGTGGCGGCATCGTATTGACACAATGATGTCCTTTATTTGGAGACCTTATAGGGAATGCGAGCAATGGGAGGGCGAGGATGATCATCTTAGCTTTTGCCAAAAATTTCAATATTTGATTGGCAGGACAATACAAAGCTAGTTGATCATCGAGATGTACCTACCCTAGAGGGTGTTACAACAGTTTGGGGAGTAGTAGGGTGTATCGGTAGGATCAATCGAGTATGCTAGATCTTCTAGGGAGTTAGCTTGGGGGCCACCTATTTCAATAGCATTTACCGAGCAATAGATTGATGGGTTAGTGGCATAGTAGTGGGGATGGTGAGGCGAGGTTACAGATCCTAGGACGACAATGGACCATGACCTATGGTAGTAGGCACATTAGCCAGTACCGTTGATAGATCCAGATGGGCTAGCGCCGATTGACAAGAGATCAATTATACCACATGTTCCATGAGGTGGGCAAGGGGGAAGAGGTGGAGATAGAGGCAGAGGCAGAGGGAGAGATGGAGGCAAAGGTGGAGGGAGAGATGGAGATGATGGAGGGGATGAAAGGAGATAGAGGAGAGATGGCAGGAGGAAAGCTAGGAGGGTGAGACAACGTGTGACGAGAGGGTCACTAGATGCCATCCCAGAGGTAGCTGAGGAGGAGGAGAGAGAGGAGGAGGAGCCTAGATGAGAGCAGGAGGGCGTGGGTCATGAGGAGCATGTGGCCGAGGAGGAGGCCAGACAAGAGCAGGAGGTTGGAGAGGAGGCGATTTGACATGAGGCCGAGATGGATGTTGATATGCCATGGGAGGAGGGAGATGGAGGAGAGGAGGATACGGGGGAGGAGGATGAGGATGAGGCCATTGATGAGGTTGAGAGATTGTTGAGATGGAGCATGGTGGAGGGAGAGTAGGAGGTACCATCCAGCTTGACATTTCCCCATGATGCCACGATGGACCAGAGGGTGGTATATTTGCATAGGTGATTGGATGAGAGTATCACACAAGTTAGGGCATTGTAGGAGGAGTTAGAGGTGATGTGGGTAGAGTGGGATCAAGCAGCGATCGGTCAGCAGGAGGTAGCATAGTGGTGTAGGAAGTTTGCACAACTATGTATGAGACCATTTGCATATTTGGTGTGGGATTTTGGTAGGGTTAGTGTATGGCTCAAGTGATACAGGAAGTTATATGAGTAGGTTGTGCCAGCCGAGAGGAGAGATCCCACTTTGATGAGGACACAAACGATGACAAGTAGTGGCAGCAGGTCAAGGAGTGGCAGTGGTAGCCAGAGTAGTACATGGGGTTTGAAATCTACAAGGTAGTCATCAGGACATAGATCTGGCCACTCCCACAAGTCCAGGCACAGCCACAGGTCAGGGCACAACAATAGGTCTTCTCACAGTCAGTCTCCTTTAGTAGACCCATCAGTCATAGTGTCGGTGCAACCTTCAATTGTTCTTCCATTAGTGTCACAAATATAGACAATGGTGGCGGACCCTTCTGCCTCACAGACTTAGGTGACCATTATGATGATGGCCTCTGATCCTTTGACTGAGCATCGATTTCCTAGGTCTTCTCCTTGACAAGATGAGGAGAGTGCATCATAGCTCCCTTATTTTTTATCTTCAGGACATTTCAGACACATGTTTTATGATATTTATATTTTGACCATTGAGCCTGTGTGCTCATATTTTTGGGATATCTCATGACTCGATCCTGTGACATTATTTTATTTTGAGATGATGCTATATATATGATGTAGTTTTGATGCTACCTACATGTATGTTATGTGATGTTATTTGATTTATGCATTTATGATGTACGTTTATGTGATTATGATGATGTAGACATGCATTTTTTATTTCTATGATGATGAATATGATAATTATATGTCATGCCATGTATGCCCTTATGATGATGATAACATGATGTTTATTTATACGTCATGATGATGCTATGCCATGGATGATAATGATATGCATAATGTTAATTATTTAAATGGATACAATATGTATGATTATGTTAATGCATGACTATGTGTATATGATGCCATGTGTGATGCAATGTGTATGTTTTAATGATATGGATGATGTATGTATGGACCTAATGCAATGCCTATATGATCATGTATGCATGTATGTTTTTGTATGCCACAGGATATCATCGAGAGATGGATGAGACGAGATGACAAGACAGAAGGAGATGAATGTTAGCACAAAGACCAAATCCTTCAACATATTACCATAGGACTTTAATATCTATTGCTCTTAATCATCATTGGAAGATTATTGAAATGGCCAACAAACACCATGATATGACATAGATTAAGGTGTGCAAGGTCGTACCATCGCATGATACAAGTAGTCACAGACAAGGATGATCATGACTCATACCAAAAGCACATTTTCCCTAGTCTTTTTGTCATAACCAACCACAAGTAGTAAAGACAAGAAAGACACGTCATCAAATGTAGTTTCTCCTCTAAATCCTATTGTCAGGACATCCTCGAGGAACTAGCAACATGACTACTAAAAAGAAAAAAATAAGCCAATCATCATGATACGTCACTGCTTCTCTAAATCCTATTGTTAGGACATTGTTGAGAAACTAGTAACATGATTGTTAAAAAGACAAGACAAGACAATCATCATGATATGTCACTACTTCTCTAAATCTTGTTGTCAGGACGTCGCTAAGAAACTAGTAACATGATGAAAAATCAAAAAGACAACATGCCAAGTGTTTGCCAAGTGTGTTAGAATTCCAAGTGTGAGATGCCAAGATGTCAGGTTTGATGATGTCAAGTGCCAAAGGTGTCAGATTTGTCAAATGCCAAGATTCTTGAATGTTTCCAAATGTCAAAGATGCCAAATTCAGGAAGGACACATCCCGAATAGTGTCGATGTCAAGAGGATCAATCCTCAAATGTCAAGAGGATCCCTCAAAATGCCAGATGATAGTGACAATACCTAGGAAGGACACATCCTAAGGCATAAATAAATGATGATGGTAATCCTTCAGAAGGACACATCTAAAGAACAACCAAGAGTTGACCATAAGGCCGATTTTGACCTAGTTTGACTTGTTTTGATTGAAATTGATTGAAGTTTGACTGAGTTTGACTACATGCCAATGTTGACATGCTGATTTGATTATCACATTTGTTAAAGTATTGCCAAATTTTGTTTTTCTTGTTTTGAAGTAATCTGTTTGAATTGAATACTTTTTGATGTGTGTACCAGTGTAGTGTCATGAACCCTGATGGAATGACCTAGTGCGGCCTCGGGGGCTCATCGACAGATGGCCTTGCCTGCGTCATACAATCAAAGACCTCGTAGTTCGACACGACCAATGTCTTTGTCCTAATGACCAAATATTGAGTCATGATTTATTCTGACAAACCTAAAAGGATCGACCTAATGTCTCAGGGACCCCATGATGGGCCTTGCCTACATAACAATTGCATAGAGGCAATGTAGTTCAGACAAGTGACAAGGACTGACTAATTTGATGGACTTGACAAGAAATGAATCTGTTTTTGTGTTTTTAAGATTTTTTTTTTTTTGTGTTTTCTTCAGGACATTTTTTTATTTTTAGGTCTTTTTTTAGGACTTTTTATGAGTTTTAGGTCTTTTTAAGGACTTTTTTGATTTTTAGGTCTTTTTTTAGGACTTTTTTTATTTTTAGGTCTTTTTTTAGGACTTTTCGATTGGTGAGACCACGTGCAATACCCACTGCAGTCACACGATGAAATTTTTCCCCTAGTCAGTACCAAGACTAGCCAATTAGATAAGTGTAGAAAGGACATGTACGTGGGACAAATGGGTGATGTGCAGGACTTGATGTCAATCATTATCAACCATGGGAGAAGATGATAGTGCCTTATGGTGGGTGTCATAGTGGTGGTGGAGAATTGATTGTTTATTATGACCTAAGGCCAATGGAGTGACAGTAGAGGGCAGAGCAATGACCAACTACACATGGCACCTGTTTGCCAAGTTTTCACCAAGGTACTTATCCAAAGCGCCTATTTACTAGGTTTTCACTTTTGGAAAAATTATTTCTCTTTATTATTTTGTCATTTTCTTACTTTTTTGGTGTCACCAAGATGCCTGTTTTCAAGGTTTTCATCAGGGTGACGATTTTTTTGCTTTTTTCAATTTTTTTTTGTATTTTTAAGATTTTCGACTCAATTTTCTAATGCTATGTATAGAATTTGCAAAGATGGAGACTGTTGATAGGATCTGTCAATTGTTCACCATCTGGAGTAGCCAACTAATATGCTCGAGAGCCAAAAGAGGATATGATGACATAGGGACTTAGCCAATTAGGTTCGAACTTGCCAAGCTTTTCTCTGTCAGCCTAATTTTTAGGATTCTACATGAGAAATAAATCACCAATGTTGAGCTTCTTGACCATGACTTTCTTGTTGTAATGGTGATAAAGTCTATTCTGATATGCCTATAGATGGTTTAAGGAATTATGTCTTCTTTTATCAAGCATCTCCAACTCGTGTAGTAGTGACTGTTTGTATTCTTCATCATCTATCATATCCTTCAAGGAGACTCGTAAGGATGGAATTTTTACCTTGATGGGAAATACGGCTTCAATTCTAAAAATGAGGGCGAATGGAGTGGATCCTGTAGGAATGCAGATGTTGGTGTGGTAAGCCCACAGAGTAGGGTTGAGTTGGATGTGCCAGTCATGACCAACATCATTGACAGTCTTTTTGACAATCTTAAGGATGGTTTTATTGGACACCTCAGCTTGACCGTTTCCTTGCAGGTAATATGGCATTGAAAAGTGATGTTGGATGTGAAATTGTTCACATAGCTCACAAAAATCTTGATTTTTGAATGGACGTCTGTTGTCAGTGATGATGGATTGCAGAATACCATACCAAAAAATAATGTAGTTGAGCATAAACTTAGAAATTTGTTTTCCGATTATGTATGTAAGAGGAATGGCTTCAATCCACTTAGTAAAATACTCAGTGGTGGTGATGATGAATTTGTGGCCATTGGAGGATGTAGGGTGGATCTTTCCCACGAGGTCAAGTCCCCATTGTGTGCAGGGCCATGGAGGTGTGATTGGCCGAAGTTCCTATGCTGGAGCATGAATTAAATCACTATGTATCTGAAATTGGCGACAAGTTCTGACAAACTTCAGTGCATCTTTCTCAATGGTTGGGCAATAATACCCAAGTCTCGTTATCTTTTTGGCCAAAGTAGGACCACTTGAATGAGACCCATATATACCCTCATGTACTTAGTTTAAGGTTCTTCGTGCTTCATTAGTGTTGAGACATCAAAGAAGGGTGTTATCGAAGCTACGACAGTAAAGGGTACCACATCAGACAACTTTTTGGATAAAGGACTTCCTCTGATTGTTGGATAGGTTAGAGGGGAGGTTTTGAGACTTGAGGTAGTCATAAATGTCTTGATACCAGGGAGAACTAAGACCAACAAGCTCGCATACCATCTCTGATTCTGGAATATCATATGCAGGGACCAACAACTGTTCCACCAAGAATTCAAATTATAGCACGTTACTTGGGATGTCTAAAAGAGAGCCAATTGTAGCCATTGCATCCATTTCCTTGTTCTGTACTCTTAGAACTTGTTCAAAAGTCAACATGTGAAAATATGTCTCAAAACTATCAACCATCCATTTGTAGGGCATTAATTTCTCATCTTTAGTGTCATACTCATCATTGACTTGGTTGATGACGAGCTGTGAGTCTCCATAAACATGAAGTATTATGATCTTCCATTTTATTGCCATCCTAATCCCTATCACAAGTGCCTCGTATTCTGCAATATTATTTGTGCATGGGAAAGCAATGCAGAAATATTTAGGGATGGAATCTCCTTGCGGGGTGATAAACAAAATTCCTTCCCCCGATCCATGATTAGTATGGGACCCATCAAAGTATAGCCTCCAAGGTGACTTAGGATTTGTATGAAATATGGATTCATTTGGAAAATCTACCACTAATGGATGATCACTTTGCACCGGTGCATTTTCCAGTTGATCTGCTATCACTTGTCCTTTTATGGATTTTCTTTCCACATACTAAATATCATATTCGCTCAAGATCATGACCCATTTTTCCAAACATCCTGTCAGTGTTGCACAACTTAGGAGATATTTCAAGGGGTCAATTGTTGCTACCAATTGTGTTTTGTGACTCACCATATAGTGTATCAAATTTTGAGCAACAAAGACAACTGCTAGACAAGCACGTTCGATGGCAGTATAATTTAACTTGTGTCCAACCAATGTTCGACTGATGTAATATATAGCCCTTTCCTTTTCTTCATGGTCATTATGTGCTAATAATGTCCCCAGTGCTGAAGTCATTGCAGAAATGTATAAGATCAAAGGTTTCACTTAGATTGGTGGCATTAAAATAGGTGGAGACAAGAGATAATCTTTTATTAATTAAAAGGCTTCCTGGCATTTATCTGTCCACACAAAGGGGATACCCTTTCACAGAAGATACTAGAATGGTTGACATTTGTCGACCAATTGTTCTATGAAGCCTATTATGGATTGTACCCTGCCTTGTAATGTCCTGAGTTCACTTATCCCTTTCAGAGGAGGCATTTCTAGTATTGCTTTCACCTTGGCTGGATCGACCTCGATGCCTCTTTGAGAAACTATATATCCCAAAAGCTTGCCAGATGTCACACCAAAGACACATTTCTTTCGATTCAAATGGACCTTATATTCCTCCAAGCTCTTGAAGATTTTATCCAACACATTCAAATGGTCTTTTCTTGTCAAAGATTTAGCCAAAAGGTCATCTACATAATCTTCCATTATCTTGTGCATCATGTCATGAAAGATTGTTGCCATTGCTCTCTGATATGTGATGCCTGCATTTTTAAGACCAAATGGCATGACATTCCAACAGTATGTACCCCAAGGACAAGTGAATGTTGTTTTATGTTGGTCTTCAGGGGCAATACGAATCTAATTGTAGATTGAGAAACCGTCCATGAGGGACAACATCTTGTATCCTATCGTGAGGTCAACTATGATATCTATGTTTGACAATGGAAAGTCATCTTTTTGGACATGCTTTGTTTAAGTCTCAGAAATATGTGTAGATGCAGATCATCCCATTTGGCTTTGTTACTAGCATAAGGTTAGATATCCATTCAACATAATCAATAGACCGTATGAACCCTACGTCTAGAAGTTTCTTCAACTCAGCCTTGACTAATAGAGTGACTTGAGGATGCATTTTGGGTAGCTTTTATTTTACTAGTTTAGCATTTGGAATTAGTGGCAAATGGTGCAAAACCAGTTTTGGATCCAATCTAGACATATCGGTATATGACCATCCAAAATTGACTTTTCACTCTGTAAATAATTTATGGAACTCAGGCTTGTCTTCTTCTGTCAGGGATGTTGTAAAGAGGACCATTTTGGGACCTTCTTTCGTTGATATGTTAACTTCTATGGTATCCTCTTAAAGCATTGTTGATTTCTCTTGGGTCACAGGAGGAAAGTCCATTCCTCCATCTTTGGGGCCTCAGAGAGGTTTTCACCTGCAGATAGATTCTTTATTTTTACTTTTTTTCATCAAAAGGTGCCTTTCGGTTTTCACCTAAAGATGATTCATTTTTTCTTTTCATTTTGCGACTAGAGGACAAAGCAATCTCTCCAAAGTATGCAACACAATCTAAATCAATAGAAACTCCAACCTTATGATCACCACTGGGTATGTCCTCATGTAGTCTCATGAATTTGACAATGACCTCATCATTCTGAAATGTGTCCAAGACTGGCAGGCCTTGTTGGTCCCAATCGATAAGTTGTGGGTAGACTAAGGAAATTCCATCGTTAGTGTTGGTGAATTGTGGGGAAGACACAAAAAGAATGTAGATAGATTCAAAGACATTGAAAATGAAGTTGTCATTGTCCAATTCCCAATCAGATTCTATCCAATATTATCCTTCGCTTGACTCATGCTCATTGTCAAAATAAGGGATGAAAGGACTATCATTTTCTTCTACATGCTCAGAAGAATCCTGGTGATGGTCACTAAGTTCGAGTGGTTGGGAGGAGGAGTCAGGTATATAGTTGATAGGACTGGAAGATGATTCAAGTTTGTCATTATTCCTTGAGTCAAAGAGTCTATCCCTGTTTTCTCTTTTGTTTGGGATCTTTGGATTGTCGGCTGTATCAATTTTAAATGTTTGCCAAAAATTTTGTTCAAAGGTGAGCTCTCCGGGTTCAAGGAACAAGTCATCAAGGTAGCAATCACTTAGGGATTGTTGGGAACCTTGTTCCCACTCATGGGAGTTGGTTTTGGCAAGTGATTCCTCAGTTGTCTCGACACTTTCTGAAGCATTTACAATCTCACTCAAAAGCACACTGGTATGTTGATCGTCATTTTGAGGTGGACCATACCCTAACCCAAGATAATTTGGTCTTTTCAAAGGTTCTATTGGCTCCCTTTGTCTAGTTTTGTTTCGGCCAAGACCACTGGTTCCATCATAACCTTTAGCGCTCATCATGTCATATCCTTTGCCATATTTCTTAATTGGTAATGGGGGTAGGTCTTCCATTTCTTTATAAATCCATCTTGTAATATCAACAATGTCCCCATTACTCATGTTTCCCCATTTTATGAAAATTGTTTTTGGTGGTACCTTAAAAATTTCCTTAGGTTCCATTCTAAAACATGGGCGACCATAGACCTTCGAAGACTTGGGTATTGTCGTGATACTAAATGTCGTATAGAGCTTAAATTCTCCACAGCCTAAGTCCTAGATCTTTATAGTGGGCTCAGCCTTAGGAAGTGGAGAAGATGATGTCATGGTGAAAGATGTGGACGGAGTGGATGTGGATGATGATGCTAATGTGGAAGGGTCAATGAATTTGGAGGAGTTTGGAACCTCTCGATTAATGGGAACCTGACATTCGGAAATACCCCTTAAGTTGGTGCAATATTGGAAAGGGTTGGGGTCTCCATATATGGTGACTTCTATGCCATGAAAAGGAAATTTAAGGTATTGGTGATAAGTGGATGGAATGGATTTGAGGGCATGAATCCAGGGTTGGAAAAGTAAGATGTTATATTGTAATTCAAGATCCATGACTTGGCAAGTTGTGTCCACAATGACTGGTCCAACTCCGATGGGAAGAGTGATCACACCTCGGGATGAACGTTCCTTGTCATCATATGCCTTTATGACTATGCTCTTTGTTGGATCTACCCAAGCATAAAAAAATCCTATAGCCTTAACTAGGTTTAAGGAACATATGTTTAGTCCTGCTTTTCCATCTACTAGGACTCGTTTGACCTTATGCTTATGGTCAAAAAACTCAATGTGTAATGCATCATTATGATTGGTCTTTCATGATGAATAATATTGATCAGAAAAGGTTACGTGATGGGGTGTGGTGAGATATCCCAACATGGTCTCAAATTGACTGACATCAATGTCTTGCAAGACAGACGACTCTTGTAGGGTCTTGTCAAGTATAGCCTTATGTGCAGGCGAAATGCGAAGCAACTCGAGTATGGATATTTGCGCAGGGGTTTTTCCTAGCTGATCAATGAGGTTAAACTGAATCTTGGGTTGGGACTTCTTTGTGGATGGGCCAGATTGTGGTTGCTTTGTGGACAAACCAGCTATTGTAATCCTTGGATATCGTGAATTAGGACTAGCTATAGTGAATTTTCCACTTCGGGTAGTAGAATTGCATTCAGGTGCTCTTTTAATAGTTATGGTATTGACATAATCATCCTTAGTTTAGACATTGTTAACAATAGGTCCACTGGAATAATCAAAAGCAACATGAGCATAATTGGCTTGATTATCATCAGTCTTGGGACCTGATGTGGAAGCTTTATTAGAACCATGATCTTGCAGTGGGTTTTTATGAATGGCATGGTCTGAATTGGATGTAAACTATGGTCCACCCACTTCAATTGTGTGATTTTTGATAAGGTCTTGCACAATATTCCTTAGTTGCCGACAAGATGATCTTTTATGTCCCTTAGCTTGATGGTAATAAAAAAAAGCATTATCGTCCCACCATGATGGTTTAAACTACCTAGGGTCATATTATTTAGGATCCTGAAGTGTGATGAGACCATTTTGAAGAAGTTTCTTAAGGACCTCCCCAATTGGCTCTCCCAAAGTAGTGTATGTTTGTATTTTTAGGAATTGTCTCATCTAACGGGATTGTTCTTGATTTTGACTATTTTGACCACTTTGGTTGTTGATGGGAGGTGTCATTGTTGTTTGTTTGTTTTGCGGCTAGGTTCCCTTAAGAGAAAGTATTGGTCCTATTGTGTTTATAGCCTTGGCATCAAAGATTCCATCATTGGTGACATGTCTATTTTTGACCCAATACTTATTTTTGTTAGTAAGAAGATTTGCGTTTGTGTTTTTAGGACCGTATTTTAATTCCCCTTTGGAAATGAGGGCTTTCTCAACTTGGAATCCTTTTTCAACTAGGTCTACAAATGTTGTACAATAATGGACTTGCAATCCGCACTTCAGTGGGCCTACAAGTGTTTGCACAAACATGTCAACTTTTTCTCTTTCGGGTATATCAATATGACAATGACTTGCAAGACTTCTCCACTTTTGGAAGAATGGGATAAAAGTTTCACCAGTATCTTCTTGCGTGAGAGTGCATAGGATAGTGATTGAGGTGTCAATGTCAATGTTATAGGAATAATTCCTTATGAATCTTTCTTTAAGTTCATCCCATGTTCTTATCCCTTTCAAAGTGGTGAACCATTCAAGTGTCGGCCCTGTAAGGCTTTTAGAGAAAAGTCTCATTAAGTAAGCCTCTTCATAGGCAATGTCCATGCAATTGGTTGTGAATTATTGAATATGATCAATAGGACTTGTTGTAACTTTGTACTTGGTGAAGTTGGGTGCCACATAGCCAGGAGGGAATGGTGGCATGTTCAAATTTGTGTCAAAAGGATATAATTTTAGGTCATATGTCATATGTGACCTCCTATTAGATGCTCATAATTATTGCATTTCCTTTTGCATATCCATCATTTGGGCTTGCATGTTGTCAATTATGGGGTTGTTTGTGGCATCACAAAAGGGAGTGATAGTTATGCCATGAGTCCCAATTTGTTGTGAAGAGAAATTGGTGTTCTATTGTGGGATATGATGTTGTGACATGTATGATGTGTTTCAGTTGGCATGTTTTTGGTGTTGAAAGTTTGGATTTGGACCTTGCTAATGAGTGTGAATATTGTCAGAATATGTCCTCCAACCATTTGAGTTGAGACTTGGGGAATATGTTGACCATGAATGTTTTGATGTTCAAATGATGTCATGTGTTGAGTATTGGGTTTGCCTGATCTGAATTGTTGGAATTGCCTATGAGGAATGTTCATGTTGAATTGTGATGACATGTTAATGTTTGGTTGTGGTCCTTGGATAAAGACACATGGTTTGCTTCCTCCAACGAGATTAAATGTTGTGCCAATGAGAGGTCTTGATGAGGATGTACTCATGGCACTAGATGAAGCTCCAAATAAGGGATTTGAAGAGATTTCCCCCATTGATGAGGACCCAAAAGTGGTTCCAATCGATTGTGATGATATCATGGACATGGTTGGCATTGATTGTGTCATGGTTGACGTTGATTGTGACATGGTTTGTGACATGTTTGGTATACCCCCAATGGATGTGGCATTGATTGAGTTAGGATTATTTTGATTGGTTGTGTCAATGGTGGTGGTATTGATGGTACTCATGACAATTTGTGAAGTGGTACCTATAGAAGTATTGTTTGTAGTGTTTTGAGTTATATTGTTTGCACTATTGACATTAGGGTAGGGTGATGTTGGTATCAAATTATTAATGTCAAACCCACATGGCAATTTATCTCCTTGACTTAAAAGTATTGCCAAATATCTATCTCTATCATATAAGAACATTTGTTCTACAAAGGAGGCTGCCTCTGGATCTTGTGATGCTACCTCTAGGTGTTCCTCAAGTACTTTTCCATATTCATCCCTACATATGAATGTTTCAAAGGGATTGTTTGATGAGGATGGCATGTTCGTGAGAGGTTGGGTGTTCATGTTGTTAAATGGGTCGTCAAAAGTCCAATTTGGGTCATAAGTGTTGTTGTTGATGTTGGGATTGGAATCTTGTACAAAGTTTTCCATTTGTCTTCTCCTTCTTTGGAGTCTAGTCTCAACCATAAAAGGAATTCGCTCAAATGAGGATGATGAGAATGACCACTAGTATGCAAGGATGATGCTAAACTATGTTTTTGGGATATTTTGGGATAATATGGGATGGAAATGCAAGATTATGCATTTTTGGATTTTTGATAAAAGGGATGACAATGCAAGACTATGTATTTTTTTGATTTTTGATAAAAGGGATGACAATGGAAGACTGTGTTGTCTAAAGGAGATGACCAAAGCTAAAGGATAATGAAGACTAGGATGATATTGTTAACTAAGGAAGTGACCAATGCCAAGTCAAGATGCCAAATGGAGACTATGATGAGAAAATTTTGGGATTTTTAGAGATAAAATATGGAAAATGATGACTAAGATGATTTGAATGTCTAAAGGTCAAAATGATTTGGAAGAAGGTTGCTAAACTACCCTATGCCTGATCTATTTCTCAATTTTGGAGAATCAAAGGACTTGTTTGAAGGAATTAAAATGACAAGGACAAAATGACAAGTGAGATTCCCTAACTAGACTTATAAGTTGGAAATGTCTCACAAAAAGGACAATGACTAAAGAAGGTAATAATAACTAAGTCCAATGATAATCTACTTTTGAAAGTCAAGATTTTGCAAAGTGAGGCAAGGTTTCCTAGTCCAAAATATGAAGATGAAGTGAGGATGCAAAGGTTGAAAATGAAGATAATGATGACCTAAGGATGACACTAGATTATTGCAAGGATAGCCTAGGGGTAATAATGCAACCTAAGAATGCAAAATTTTGAGCAATTTTTTGGTCTAGTTTTTGACAGTCTTCTGGAAAAAGATGTCTGATGGAAATTTGGATAGATTGGAACTCAATTTATATTTTGAGACAGGTTTTTACTTTTTACTAGGTGAATGCGTCATTTCAAGTCTCGAAAGCATCTCAGTATGGCAGATACAACTTAGTTTTAGCAAATGCGGCTCAATAATGTGAATGCAACTTTCTAGGAAGCAAATGCGGCTTAACACAGTCAAATGTGGTGTTCCACAAAGAGAATGCGGTGCAAAAAAGTAGATGTGGTGTTATGAGAAGAAAATGTGGTGCAACAAAGTGAATGCGTTGTGGTACAGAAAGCAAAAAGTCTACTTTGTTTGCAATTTTGGTCCAAAATTTGAAGTGTTTGATGTTGACTCTTTGTTTTCTGATCTGAAAGTGATTTTTTGTTGTTGTTTGAGTGTTTGAAAACACTTGGAAAACACAATATTTTTTATTTTTTGAAACAAGCACAATAGAGACAAGCACTATCCTAGGTTAGGCTAGGACAATATTCACTAGATTCCATGTGGGTTTCTCCAGCTGCATATTCTTAGCGTGTGAATCCAGAAGCTTGGTTGCGCGGGCTTCCCCTTACATTGCACTCACTTCTCAAGCCAACCAAGCTTCCAACCCCCATGAAACTCCCATGGCAGATTGATCACCTCTACTAAAAACTGCGAGGATGTGGATGCCTTCACACTAACTACTGCTACGCTAGCAAATAGAAGGATTTTGGTTACTACACAAAGGTGTTTAGTTTAGGACCCCCATTTGAGTGTCCATACATGGGGCACACGATTAATCTTCGATTAGGAGGAACTCTAGCCTAAAGAGGTTACGCTCAACAAAGTTTTAGGGAGTACTACTTGGTTCGTATGACACATATGCACTCGTAATCCTAGGCTTTCCCTTAGGATTCACATTTATATACCGGTCGGGGGTACCTTGGCTTTAGCTCCATTGCTGGTTTGAGTCGCCTTATGGTGAGTACTTTTTCCCACCAAGGAAGGCCCAATTTCTAGAGTTAATAACTGAATCTTTTACACCTAGGATCACACAAGTGTGCAAGGGGAGAGGATACTTCAATTATTGAATCAAGGTAAACACAAAATGGATGGGTCTAGTTTTCTGATCACCTAGTTTGCACAAGGTGATATTATAATCACCTACCACCCCAAACACAATCAAGCAAAGGACAAGAAATGTTCTTTTTAGTGCACCAATTGAAGTGTTATCTAATCTAGAAATCACAAGCCCAATGTTTCAAAATAAAGGCCTTGGACAATCGAACCTACAAAACCACAAGTTAGTAGTTTGCAAAAGAATATGTCTTGGAGCCATGAAAGACTCAAAGCCACATGCTGAATCAAGCCATTAGTAACCAGAGAGATCCTAGACTATAGAATCCAAAAGAAGAAACAAAATTCCAAAAGAAATGAAGTGAAATCTGGAAAAATCTGAGAGAAAAATTTCACCAGGAAAATGTGTCACATCAGAGTGATTGCGTCGTTCTGGGTGACAGATGCATAATGGTTCTAGATTCTAGAATCTGTCAAACGAATGTGGCAACTTGCAAGAAAAATGTGTCGTAAACTGGAAAATGTAGCACTCTATAGAGAGTATGCACCACGATAGAGTGAATGCAGTGTTTTGGACAACAAATGCATTGTGAAAAGTCGAATGCGTCATTATGTAGATCAAATGTGTCACGACCATACCCGTAGCTACGAAACAAAAAAAAGTCGTATGGAAAAAACAAAATATGTGTGATTTTGCATTGGGTTCACCAATGTAACTAAGGCTAGGGTTAGAAAAATCAAATGCATAAACATAAAAACCCAAAGTAGTAATGAAGTGCAAAGAAGAAACATGAAAACAAAATGAAATATCTCACCAAATGTCTTCAATCTCCATGCCTGACCTCCATTACACCTTCTCAACTTGCTGCAAATATGATGTTGCCCTCAGATTTGTGATGAGAAAAATAATGACAATGATAAGACCTAAGGAAATGTTGAAGTATTTGACATAACAACATGCAAATACTATGCTAATATGCAACTAGTGAGCATGAAACTATGTCTAAATTATGCAAATATTCCTATGATAAGATGACAAGATTGCAAATGTATGACAAGAGTGCAAGAAACCTAAATAACATGAGATTTCCTAAAACAAGATTGCATCAGATGACAAAATGAGAACAAAATTGCCATTTTATAGAAAATGCAATTTTGAATGAATGGCCAAGATTGAAGATTGACAAGTGCCCTAGAATCAATGGACACGATTCAATTTGACAACCCACAATTAGGGTTAGGGAAACATTAGGGAAAATTCAAAATGAGTGGACAAGATTGATTTTTAGAAAATCAAATCAAGAGTTGACAATGCATGTGACAAGAGATAAGACTGAAACAAAAAAAGAGGTGGCTAGAAAATAAAATAATAATAGCAATTAATTTGATTTTTGAGAAAAAGACTATTTAGAATTAAAAATTAATTTAATTCAAAAGGTGGGGACCACATGACGGTAAATAATTAATTCAAATTATTTATTAAAAGAGGGAAATGTCAAATGAGACAATTAAATAATTAAAATAATTATTTAATTAGAGAAGGTGACGAGTAATTAAATAAATCTATTTAATTATGAGAAGACTTTCAAAATTAGTGACATATTAAATAAATAAATAAATAAAATTTATTTATTTAATAATCAGGAAGACATAAATGGGCAAAATAAATTAAGAAATTTATTTAATTGTGAGAAGACTTTAGACAATTAGCGACGTATTAAATAAATAAATAAAATTTATCCATTTAATAATCAAGAGGAATAAGGAAGACATGAATTAATTAAATAATTATGAATTATTTAATTAATAGACATAAGTGGACCAAGGACATAATTAAAATGTCTTAATTATGCTAGGAAGAAATAGTGGAAAAATAGAGCTTGTAGGCCTAGGTCATTTTTATGTGTCTATAGGGATATCTTTGATATTTCTGGACATAGGTCATTGTTGTAGAAGGCCCTACTAAAAGATGTAAGCACCAAGCCAACAGGGAAATCACTTAAGGGAAAGGCTATTGATTCATCACCTTTGGCCAAAGTCCTCACAAATAGTATAGAGGAAGGCTCTACCAAAGTCAAAGGTAAGCCGAAACTGAAACCCTTTCTCCTAACTCTTATTGTGGGTAAGAAGTTGTTGCATAATTCCATGATCGACTCTGGTACTAGTACCATAGTCATGCCCAAATAGATAGCTGAATCCTTAGGAATTAGCTATGAACCTTTAAACAGAGGGGTTATGTAGATTGATGGGAACAAGGTTGAAACTTTAGGTGTCATTAAGAACCCCCACTTGACTCTATTCTCCTACCCTAGTATCACAGTTCCAAAGATACTGTGATCATAGACATTCCCCCTATGTTTAGTCTTTTCTTATCTCAAGAATTCACTTTCAAGATAGGTGGATATCTTTCTTTAGATTGGTCACACTAAATCCTTAGGACCAAACATGGAGCTAAAATGAAGATAGTTCCCAAACATCTACATTCGTAACATGTCGTAGATGAAGCCATGATCGAATTTGAGGCCACTCATACCTCTATCACCAAAGAGGAAATGTATTGTATTGAGCTACTAGAGGATGAGAAGGTGACTGGAGACTGGACTGATCAGGAAGAGGTCCTCTTGAGCAAATATATAGACATTGATTCTTTTGGAAATTATCATGCCTCTAGATTGGGAACCTATGTCATCTATGATGAAGATCAAGTGATTCTGAAGGTCATGAGGGAATTCGAGAGCGGTCAAGCCTTAGAGCTATGGATGCTGCATTTCAATGGAGCAAGATGTAAAGTTGGTGCAAGAGCTGGGATATGTTTGATGTCCCCATCCAATGAAAAGACCCTCAGGTTACTTTCAATTTCCCTATTCAAACAACGAAGCTGAATTTGAAGGCCTAGTGTAAGGTCTAAGTCTTGCAGAACAAATGGGCATTAAACAAATAATGGTGTCTAGAGACTCCGAGCTAGTAGTCAATCAAGTTCGAGGGCTCTCCGTAGCCAAGAATGTCCACATAAGATCCTATAGACATAGATTCTGGGATGTGATTGAAAGCTTTGAAGCCTTCAATATCCAGATAATACCCAGAGAGCAAAATACAGATGCAAATCACATGGAAACAATCGGATCTCAATTTGACCTTGCTTACGACCTAATTCATAACATACACTCTATATGAGTGATTGTTCAACCGAAAATCCCAGTTAATGATCAGAGCTGGCAAGTGTTTGAAAGTGATGAACACATTGCCTCATTCATCCAACAGTCAGGGGAGTTCACCGAGCAACTCCAATAAAAAATTGTCGAGGCCTATGAAGGGAAAATTATTTAGATAAATTTCAAAAAGCTTCCAAAAGGATTGGTCACTCTCAAAAATTGATTCGATTGTGATGATGTGAGGAATGACAAGAGAAAGTTTCTAGCAGAAAAAGGTGACTATGTAGATCTTTAGGTCAGAGACAAAAGGAAGCTCAAGGTCGAAAAAGATGTCCTGCAACATGATACAAAAAAGCTTATTTAGTTTTGTGAAAAATATGGAGTAGTGGCCTGGTCATCTGATGACCTCAAGGGATATGATCCTGAAATCATCCAACATACTATAGAACTGAAAAAATGAGAAAAACCTATCTGCCATAAGTAGAGACCAATAAATCTGAAGATTGAGGCACTGCTGGTCCAAGAGTTGACAAAGCTAATTCAATCCTAGAGCGTCTTCCCGATCAAGCACAACACATGGGTGTCCAAATTGGTTCCTGTCTGGAAAAAGAATGGAGACATCCACCTGTGTGTTGATTTATAGGACCTGAACAAATCATCCCTTAAGGACCACTATACCTTTCCCTCCATGGAGTCGATCTTGCAAATAGTGGTTTGCTCAAAGACATTTTCTCTGCTAGATGACTTCTCTGGTTACAACCAGATCTGGGTGAAAGGGGAAGACCGACACAAAACAATATTCACTACTAAGTGGGGAACATTTGCCTATGCTTTTGGTCTCTCAAATGTGGGAGCTACCTTCTAGCGGGAAATGGATATTGCTTTCATAGAATTGATCAACAAGATTATCTTAATATACTTACATAATCTGACTGTATTCTCTAAGTCCAAGGATGATCATTTTGACCATCTAGAAATGGTTTTTTAAAGATGTTAGGAGTTCAGGGTATCCCTGAACCCAAAGAAATGTGTCTTCAGATTTCTGCAAGGAAAATTATTGGGGAACATGGTGTCCAATAAGTATCAAATCATCAACATATAAAACCAAAATCAATGCTTCACCATCAATTACCTTAAAGTATAGATTAGAGTCAGCATCATTCTTCAAGAATCCCAAGCTTGATAGGTAACGATCAATTCTTTCGTACCATGCACAAGGAGCCTGCTTAAGACCATACAAGGCCTTCTTCAGTTTGCAAACATGAGACTCCTTCCCATGTAACTCAAAACCATCAGGTTGCTTGATGTAAAATTCTTCCTTGATCACGCCATTTAGAAAAGTTGTGTTCACATCCATCTTATGAATCTTCCATCCTCTAGATGCAACAATGGCAATGATGGTCCTGACAGAAGCGTAGCGAGCAACATGAGAAAATGTTTCTTCATAATCAACTCCCTCTTTCTATGAAAATCCACAAGCCACAAATCTTGCCTTGTATTTCTCTATGCTCCCATGAGTTGTATTCTTGATTTTGAAGAGCTATTTAGAAGATACTACAAATTTTCCTTTGGGTCTAGGAACAATGTCCCAAACATCATTCTTGAGAATTGATTGGTACTCCTCTGTCATAGCATCTTTCCAAACCTGTTGAATGGAAGATTCTTCCACACTAGAAAGCTCAAACTCAATAATTTGACTCATCAAGGCAACATAACTGGAGAACTTATGTGGCCTTTTACTTTCTCTGAATGTACCTCTGGGAGTTGCGAACCTTTCAGCCTCTTGCATAGTTTTTCTAGCCCAAAGAGGTCTCTTTCTTCTAATCACAATATCGGTAGGCCCATCAGTAGGTTCCAAGGGCTCAACTGGATCAACATCTTCCTTAGGCAAGAGTGGGTAAAGTAAATCAGGGAGTTTCCCCTACCAGTCAACAAGAAGGGAGTTCAGTTCTTTTTTGGGAAAGAAATTTTGTGAGAAAATTCATTTATGATTTTGCATGACTAATTAGACCTATTAACCTGATGCTCAAGAAGGATCAGTTGTTCAAATGGACAAAAGAGGCCAGAGAATCCTTTGAGAAGGTTAAGGATGCTATTTCTTCAGCTCCTATGCTGGTAAACCCAGACCTATCAAAGGACTTCATAATGTATGTATTCAGTAGAAAATACAACATTGCTATTGTTTTGACCCAAAAGGATGATGAAGGAAAGGGAGAACATCCGATAGAATTTCATTCCTGGACCTTAAAGGATTATGAAACAAATTATAACTTCATTGAAAGGCAAAAATTTTCCATTGTTAAGGGGCTCAAGAAGTTCTGACATCTCATATATTACAACAAGGTGGTAGTATATGTCATACATTCTAGTGTTCATGAATACATTATGGAAGGAGAAATCATAGAGAAAAGGTCCAATTGGATTACCACAATTCTTGAATATGACCTTGAGGTCAGGCCCACAAAGACTTTCCAAGGGAGAGGACTATGTGAGAATTTGGCGCATGATAAAAAAATGTTAGTTGAAGAGGAACAACCCAAGTTTGTTCTAACAAATAAATTTGAATTCGAAGGCTGTTGGTTGGCAGATTGGATGAGATTCATGCAGACTGGGAAATACCCGACAAACCTCCCTTCTTAGAAGAGAAGATTCTATAGATTGCAGAATAGTGGATATGCACTCATCAAAGGAGTCCTTTTCAAAAGGAACTTTAGTGGAGTTCTCCTGTGGTGCGTCACCATAGAGAAAGGAAAAAAAATTCTAGACATATTCCACAATGGTCCCGTTGCCAGACACTTCTTTGCAAAGACCACCACCATAAAAATTATGTGTGTCAGATATGTCTAGCCTATGCTATTTGATGACTCACACTCTTTGGTTAAGGACTACAAGGAATGCCAATTCTTCACAAGGAGAAGAAAGAACTCAACAATGCCCCTAAATCCAATAGTTACCAAGGAACCCTTTACACAATGGGGCCTTGATTTTATCAAGATGATTAATCCCTTCTCAAGTGTTGGACATAAATAGATCCTCATGACTACATACTACTTTACCAAATGGATCGAGGCCATGCCCCTGAAGAATGTGATGGAGGAAGATATTGTGAACTTTCTCAAGGAATTGGTAACGAGATTCAGCTCACCAAAGACCATAATCTCCTACAATGCTAAGGCTTTCCTAGGCTCAAAGGTATGCCAATTTGCACTCAGTCATGGCATATTCTTAAAAACATCTTTAAACTACTACCCATAGGGAAATGGTCTAGCCGAGTCGATTCATAAAAAAATAGTCTAACTCATTAAAAGAATCGGGTCAGAGCATCAAAAGGAGTTGCATAAGAACCTTTGGGCAGTGCTCTAGGTAGACTAGATAACTCCTAAGCAAGTCCTTAAGACTTCGCCATACGAGCTGGTATACGGGAAGGAAGCCCTATTGCCCATCTCCATGGAAATTCCTACACTACAATTGCTCAAGTCTCTAGAGGTTGAACATAATGGAGCCATGGAGGTCTAGATGGATGAGTTGTTGGAAGTGTAGGAGAAAAGAGGAAAATCCCTGATATCCATGAATAACTGCCAGTAGGTGGTTTGACAAGAAGACCTTCGACTAGGGTCTTAAATGCAGGGAGCTAGTGCTAAAATTCAATGAAAGGGCCGCAAAGCCTGGCCTACACATAAATTTTAATAGCCTGTGGGAAGGCCCTTTTCACATTATTCAATGCAAGCAACATAACACATTTGAACTAGAAAAATGGAAAAATAAGCATTGGGAATTCTAGTTAGCATAATTCACCTCAAATTGTTCAATTAAGCTTCATTAATCATTTTTCCAGTGTAGATATGTAATTATGTAAATTTCCTTTGTGTTTTCATTTTTTTTGGATGGTCTTTCAAAATGGAACCCATAATGCAAAAGTAGTAAAACGGAACCCATAATGCTTAAGCAGAGAAAGAAACTCATAATGTAAGAAGCAGATAAAGCAAAAGAGACAAAAAATTGATTAAAAGGCTGAATATTCATTATACGGTATTATATACTTTGATATTACATTCCAAAATGGCTCTCAAGCCATACTTTTTGAAGTATATACATACTATGCAGTATTTTAAGTATGTATTAAAATCTTTTCAAGACATATATACAAAAAAATGGGAGAAGGGAGTTCATTCCTCAAACTAGAGTAGCAGGAGCATCAACAAAATTAGGAACAATTTCATCAATAGTAGCAGGATTGTTAACAACAGCAGGAGCGTCAACAATAATGGCAAGCGGTGGAGGATACACCAGGTTTCTAAAATAGGTGTACCACTCCATGCCGTAGAACAACACCACATTATAGTAGCGTAACAGGAAGTGATAGGCATGAGTAGCCCTCTGGCGGTGCTCTTCAAGTGTCATAATGTGAAACCCACTTAGAAATGGCACCCACGACACCACTGCATCTTCTTCAATGTGTCTGCGGAGGTCACTCATTGTGGGGAGACCAATGCCATACACCACATTTTTCACGACTTCTCCAAGGCCACCAAGGTAGCAATTCAGAAATATTTCCATTATGATTCGTAGGATCATTGTCTTGGGTACCTATATATGAAGCAAAGAGGCAATGAAATGGGAGAAAATGTCAGTATTAACCCTATACTTATCTTCATATTCTATGCAATCCCTCCCAAGTATCCACTTCATTGCTATAATTTCCAAAGAATGCTTGTTCTTCGTCATGCGTTTAAGATGCCTACTAGAAATTTCACCTAGAAATGTTGCCTGCAACTTATTGCTAGTAAGCCTAATTGGAGTATTCATTGCACCTATCTCTACCTAACTACCAAATGCCATTTTTTCCCAATTATCAAGTGCAATTCTGCTGTTGTCTTAGGGTCTATTTATAGAAATAGCCAAGGTACATGCATGCAATAAGCATGATGCTGATCGGGTATTAACTCTAAAATCCCATCAAGAGCCAACTCGAAACTCCCACCAAGAGAAAACTTGAGAATCCCACCTAGTTGTGTCTACTGTGTATGGATTGATGTGTGTGAAGTTAAGGAGTAATTAAATAGCTAAAAACAATGGAAGTCCCAAGTGATCATCCACACGGTCAAGTGATAATGTGTCATGCTATGGGCATTTTTATTTCTCCAAGGATGAACTCAAATATTTTTAAGTACTCATTACGCTTTTTGCCTAATAATTATTTTTAAGTTATTAATTGCAAATCATGCAAAAGGTTTTGTATGCCTTCAATCGTCGGCTCAATTTCCCAGGAAATCATGCTGTAGGATGTAATGACTAATCATCATTATGAATTGATGTCTTTTCGAAAGGAAAAAAAATCATTTCACATGAATGAAGGAGTTGTTGGTACATGTTGAATTTATTGCAAAAGGGAAACTGTTATCTACAACTCCAAGTCAAGAAAAGACTAAGTGTTGCATGTGAAAGAAAATCACTATGAAAAGCTTTTTGAGTACGCTATTCATTTCCAAGAGATTTGAGTGCAGAATTGTTGAAGAACCCAAGTGAATTGCCAAGAGTTTGAACATTGCCAAGGTCCACAAATTCTTGAAATGACCCAAAATATTTAGATGGAAGCACAAGGGGAGGCGACCCAAAGCTTATTTGATGCCATGCATGTGACACCAATGACCAAAATTTTTGATAACATCTCTTACGCTTTGCCTGGGATACCAGAGAAGCCAAAGTGAATCCACATAGGGGCCATGGATAAGAAAGCTCATAGTGACCAAACCTTGATAAGAGAAGAATGGGATAACATTCATGACCCCATCCTTAAAACCAACCCTAAGATTCTTAGGAAAGCACCCTGTGAGAGAATGAAACAAGTTAGTAGCCAATAGCCTTTGGCGCACAAGCTATGGTTATGTGGTCTCCCGTAGTATATGGTTCCTTTTGTGCATTACTGCCCAGAACTAGTTCATGAGTGCATTCAACATTTTAACCTAGATATCGATGCTTTCGAAGGATAGGAACTAAGGGTTGTGATCAGTGTGGAGGCTATCAGGGATATGCTATGCATCCTCGTTGGAAGGGGCTCTGGAGTAGAAAGGATGGAGATGCACTCTAGAAAAAGCGAAAGAATTCTGGAAGACCAGAGATCTTGCTTAGAACTTTTATAACCAAGAAACCAAAAGGCCTAAAGAAGATTTTGCAAAGTCGCCACATATTTTAGTCCTACATAACGATTTTAGCTCAGACTTGTAGGAGGCCTTCTTTATGATGGATTTTTTTTATGGCATGGACAACGATAGGTATGTGGAAGAGTTTCAACTAGGTCATTCTCTATTCTGGTATGACTTCGCGAAAGTCATCATCCAGGAAATGCTGAGCCAGATCAAGGAATACAACACATAATAGAAGTTTACGTTTTCTTCTCTCCTCGTTCACATGTTTTTGCACCAGAACCCTGAATTCTTTAGAAAAGATATGGGCTTGGCTATTTTTGAACATGGAGTAAGAAGGCTAGTTTTGTGTGGAATCCCCTCCTTTTTGCAACTTATGATTACTATGCATTTTCAAAGTGTTTCTTGACTCCAATTTTGCAAGATTTTAGTGAGGATGAAAAGCTTTATTGGCTTTCCACCGAGCAAACCGGGTGGATGCAGAGTTTCCATCCTCCTTGTGATTGGTTTTTCGAGGAGGATTTCACATTCATTAGGATGCATGGATTTATTGAAGAACCATTCTGACTCCCGACATGCATCATAGATAGGGTATTGGCCCTTGAGGTGTTTCAGGAATTTTTGATTATCGACAACAACTTTTGCGGAGGAAAGAAGCATAAAGGTTTTTTCTTCTGCCCTTTGAGTTTCAAAACGGTGATAATGGAAAAGAAGCAGACACATGGTCTGCTAGAAGCAAAGTTGGCTCATCTAAGGATGGTATTAATTTGTGACAAGTGGCAATATAACCCTGATAATGACTCAGTGGACCTGAAAGTTAAGGTGACTCACAACTCCCGGCCTTACTAAAAAGCTCGGCGGAATCCGTAGTTAGAACATGATGATCTATTTATGGACCTGGCCTATATTCCTACCAAGGATCAGAGGCTACCATGGCTCTCTTTCTATTTTCCTTTGGAGAAACCCAATAGAAGCACCAAATGGGGGCCACCCTTTAGAATGAATTGGTCAAGAATTAGTAGTGGAGTGAGGAAAAAATTGCAGACTTCTAGATTTATCATCAGGAGACCTAATTCCTTAATGCCCTATTCTAGGAGACAAACAAGGATGAAAGATTCAATGATCTATGGAACATAGGGCATGAAGATACTAACACAAGTGATGATGAGGATATAGATCTAGAGGAAGCTATGACATATACAGTGAAAGGAAAGGAGGTGAAACATGCCCAAGCACAGAAAACTAGAAAAGCGATGGAGCAACCCAACAAAGCTCCACCAAGAAAGCGAGTGCCTATATCATAGTCAGAGGCTCATGGACACACACAAAAGTTGTGAAAAGACCCAAGGTATCCCAACAACCTTTAGAGGTCATAGAGGTGGATAATTCTCTACCCGATAAGAGGTTGTGCATGGATGCAACTTCTAGAAAAGGCTCACAGGAGCTTGCAACAAGCCAAGGATCAGTCCTCCGCACCTCAAGTATCTTTCTCTCACCCTTTTCTTGCTATGAAATCTTTGGTTACTCCTACTACCTCTGTTGTATCTACACCCCCAACCACTTCTAGTGTCAACCTTTCCTTTGCTACTTCCACGGTCATGGGAGGTTTCTCCTAATTCTCCCAAATGGGGCATGCAAATTTTACTCCCCCACAATTTGTCCCACCTTTTATCACAACCCAATCTAGATCCACCATTGTTACCCCTTTTACTCCCACTGCGTCTGCTTCAACTCATCTTTCCTAATAGGTGGAATCCCTTGCATCTCCACTACCACCCCCGCTCCCCATGAGTCCTTCCATCGCTTCAACAATTGGATCTTGGTATAACATTCCCTCGTTCACCCCATTAATGGTATCTCTGCCTAAGAAGACATCAGCAGGGACCACTACTCTCTCTTTCCCTTTTTCTCTTCCTCCTAGTGTGGCCTTCACTAGAAAGTTGATTAAATCACCAAAAAAATTTATGTCGGAAGGTGACAAAACAAAAGCAACACGAGCTCTCAAGTCTAGAAGAGAAAAGATAAATATGTTGCAAAGCTGGTCGAGCCATGTGTGTAGAACCTTTTCAATGAAGTTCAATAGTCGTTGCATTTTGCAACCCTGCATCCAAACACCATCAAACCACAATGCGATATGCAACTCAAGAATTACACAATCCATGTTGTAGGGATTGATTTGTGCACAGACCAACGACAAGACAAAGTTAAGTTGATGGAGGAAACTCAGTGAGTGGTGACTACTGACTTCCTCAAGCATAGTCACAAACTAAAGAAGAAGGAAGAGGAGCTCAAGAATTTCAAGGAAAGGATGAAGGTCCTACTAAAGAATGAAAAGGAAAGGGAAGTCAAAATTACATGAATATCTCAACAAGCGTAGGAAAAAGTTCCAAACTCTAGGCGGAACTTGCAAAGTTCCATTCCTTGGATCCCAACCTAGTCATTGAACTGTAGCAGAAAAACTAGGAATTACAAGACCGGTTGGCCCAATGGAGAGAGAAATGCAAAAAAATACTGAAGAGCTTCGGTAGCAGAAAATTCAATTGGAGTAGGAAATGTAGCAAAAGGATTAGGAGTCCTAGGGAAAACAAGCATAATTTGAGAGGGAGATCCAAGAAGTAAAAAGTTCCCTGGAAAGAGAATCCACAATAAAAACCAAGCTGAGGAACAATTGCTTTTTGAGTTATGGACTCTATAAGAATGACTCTTTGTTGTGGACAAAAGAATTGAGAAGTTGATTTAGGATGTAGAGTCAAAGGAAATGGAAATTGGTGCTTTGAAGAATCCTCCCCAACCCCTTGCTACTCAGTCGGATCTCTTTTTTAGTAGCCCGATAACTATATATCTCCTACTGGGAAAAAGTCAAGACTTTCTATCTGACTCTTCAACCAGCACTTCAATTCATGATGGAAGCAACAAGTTTGAGCAGAGAGATTTGAGGAACAATTGAACAATTCCCATAGTTCATTGCAGAGAAGGTGCCTAAGGCAGAGAAGTTGCTAGACAAGCTATAAACGGTGGCAAATGAGGACTTGGTAAACACAAGGATTGAAGACCAGAGGTCAGCTGCTAAGAAGGAAAAATAATTCATCTATTGCCATGCGACCATCCTCCATGCCAACAATTGCTCGAAAACCCTGAGTCAAACTATGAATAGTATATAGATGAAATTCTCCCAACTGAATCAGATGGGCTTGCCATCCTCATTTCTCTCTAATGATTCGGTGGCCACAATAGGACATATCACAACCAAAATCAAGGAGAAGTAGTAGGATTTATCTACCTTTTAGAATTTTAGTCAACCCCTACTACTAAGAACATTGAAGGAATCACCCATCAGATAGTGTGACTACTCTTTCAGCTCGAGTCTGGGACTAGGATATCCATGAAGCTGCCCTTCAAAGAAGTGATTGATCTACATGAGGCACAAGAGAATCTTCGCACCATATCGATACCATTTGAGGGTGACTGGTTGCCTTTGGAGACCGCAATCTCAAAGCTCTAATTTCATTTCCCAATGAATAAGGCTTTGGTCCTCAAACCAGAAATTTTGGGTTCCCCATTCTGCAGGTGAAATTCCCCTGGTAGTTGCCCAAAGCTGTGGATTGAAAATCCCTTGAGCTCCCTTCGGATTGATAATATTTTTTTTCTTAGCCCCGACCCATGCCTCATATGTTTGGATATCTCTGGCCCCTTTTTGAAGAGTTTTGCCCGCTTGCTCCATTTTTCTGCCGCACACTCCTTGCAAAGGTTTCCTCCCTTGCTTCTTTATCAAGCCCCACCATGCCTCCACATGTCAGCAGTGTGGGCCTTTCAAAGCCCACTTCCCTTTGCTTCTCTATCGAGCTTCACCCGCATGTGACATATCATCATTCTGAGGGCATCATTTGGTGGACCCCACATTCAATGCTCATGATGAAGACTCTTCCATGTGTCTTATTCATGGAGAATTTCAGCATCAAAAGGGAAGAATGAGTAATAAGCCTCATCCTATCGCCATGTGTCCTAGCCAACAATGTGGGTGGCTGACACGTGTTTGTATGGGAATTTTGCGGCTTCCATAGTGGGACCACAATCATCATTCATAGGGGGATGCATCTAGTTCGAAGGTGACCACATTTTATGTTTTATAATCTTTTCTGTTGTAATGACCATGGGAAATCATTGTGACAGACATCATTGCTCGTGCCAAGGAATCTTTTCTGTTACTGGCTCCCAGGCGGTGGGATGCTTTTCTATATATATTGCTTCAACTTTTTGAAAATGAGTTCGTAGAATACATAGAAAAATTGTGGAAAGACACTAGGCCTTTGTATTTTTTTAGATTATTGTTTTAAGACTCACAGACTGTGCCATTGTTGTTTGGCCTTTCTGTTTCTTAACTAATTAACAAAACATTATATTGTGTTGTTATTGTAGACATCCAAATTTGGACACTTAATTTATCCAAATTTATCACTTTTCGTCTAAACATCCTCTTATCCAAGTTAATTAAGTAATATTACTATTATTTAATTAATATCCTTAATTCTGCCAAATCTCTAAGGTATTTATTAATTAAATACCTTACCCTCTTTAATCCCCTTTTCATCAAATGAATTAAATAAATATTACATTTATTTAATTCCTCACATGTCATTTTCATCTAATCCTAATCCATCTCCTAATTTTCATTAGGGATGTGCACATGCCTAATCCTTGATTAGGATGTGTCACATCCTCCAACTTTTGCAAGTTGGCTTCTAATCCTCATTTATCTTCTAATTACTAACACAATCTTAATCTACCTTGGTCAACTCTCTACATCCCCCAAGAATTTTAATTCTTTTTATTCCTCCAAGAATCCCCTTTTCCCATGCATCTTCTAGAACCTTTGACTTGTCACATCAAGTCACATGTGACAAACTCCCACCTTTTGGGAACATTGTCTTATCCACTAGATTCTTCCAATCATTGTGAATTTAAAATTCACTTTTATTCACCCAAGATTCTTCCCATCTCCCAATGTACTTGCAAGGTACTTGTACTTCCTCCACATCATGTACTTCTCTTCCACCTCACTTACACCTCATCTCCTCTTAGCCACTTCACCATCCACATGTCAAGATGTGAGGGCTTGTGAGTTCTCAACTCACCATAGCCCTCCATCTTGACCTTGTTGGATGAATCTTTACCGTTGAATTCTCTAGAGAATTCAAAATTTTCTATAAATACCCCCTCCTCAAGGGCATTTTCAACACTTAGCCATTTTGCAACCTTATGCTGCAAATTTGCATTTTAAAACACTTAGCCATTTTGCAAGCTTATACTGCCATTTTGCATTCTCAAGCATTTACTATCACTTAGCCATCCATTTTGATCATTTTTCATATTCTATCTTGCATCTAGCTACATCACAAGACATCCAAGGAGCACACAAATCCATCAAAATCAAGGGCCAACCAAGAAGTCTTCAACAGCAAGGAAGGTATAATCATTTGCATCTTGTTTCATCTATTTTCCTTCTTGTTTTATCACTCTTTAGGCTAATCTTGAAGTGTCCTTATTCTTTTATCATTCGCATTTTTAGTTATTTTGCACATTAGAAAGGGGTAAAATTCCACGGTACACAGTTATTGTACTGAGTAGTTTATTTGTAGAACTTCTATAATTTTAATATAAGTTTGTCGATTTAGACCATGTCTTGGCCTCTTCCTTTTAGTAAATGTGTATGGAAGTTATTTTATGTTATTTGATAAACTTCTTACACTTTTCATCTTTTCTCTCTATTATTTTTGAACATGCAGATTGCTGAACAAGCCCTTAAATCCCATCTAAAAGGAAGATTTATCATGCCCACACCTACATCTTAGCATATTTCCTTAGGTTAGATCTTTATTTTATATATTTGCTTCCTTTTCCCATTCCAAACACCCAAATACAAAGGGAGTTGACTTCTATACAAAACCTGGAGGTCACTAAATTTAGCACAATTGGCCCCCCCATTAACTAATTTTCCCATAAGGCTATTGTTTGACATTTTTAGGAATCAATAAAGTCATTACACAAAAAATCCCTATGGGCCAGAGTTCAATAGTTTATATTATCATAATAAAACCTACTGATAGTAGATAGACATAAAATAGTCACAACACAAAAACAACAAAGAGAAAAACCCCAGAGAATATACAAGACCCACATCATCACCTAGCTAAGTTCTCCCATTCCTCCATGAGGAAATTATAAACATAACCATTGGTCTGGCTAGTACTAGGATCAATCTCAATCACATTCTTCTTTACTTCCTCCTTCAACACAACAGAGAGAGTGATTGGCGAGTGGTGGATGAATTTAATGGTGAAGAAAGTTAGCTTGTCAAGTTTCCTCTCCAAGGTATAAAAATAGGCTTGCAATACTTTGTAATCTTCCTCCTTAGCAACATCTAGCAAATTAGTCTCCTCTTCCAGAACTTGATGATTAGAGGAGTTCAAAGTGGAATCCTCATTTATCATCTTGTTAAGTTCTAGAAAATGACTCGGTCCCTTAATATAATCGTTAGTTTCCCCCACAGTGTCATGCTTGTTGTTCGTTTTCTTAATGTCTTGTTCAGAATTGCTAGAAATTTCATCAATGTGGACACTAGGTTTTTAATTTTTCATCCGGTTAGAGTGCCTAACATTGGCAGGTTCCACACTAGTATCTCTACTTGTTTTCAACAAATTTTCCTCAGAATCTTTGGTGTCATTGTCACCCTCATTTTTAGTGGTGGGTTCTTACACATAGAAAGTGATGCCCTTTTTCTTTTTTTTTTCTCATATTTGAACATACTAGTTAGTTTTCCCCCTTCTTTGTAGGAGTGTTTTTAATTTGCATAGCCTAGCAACAACATTAGTTTGAGCTTTCCTATGGCTCTGTTTTTTCTTTTTGATGGATTATTTGGGTTTAGTGTCCATAGGGGGCTAGTTGGGAGGGAGACAAAGTTTCCTCTTTGAACTAGTGATAGCCCTAGAGGAGGGTTTCAAGGGAGTAGATTTAGACGGTTTGAGTTCTTCAACCCTAGTGACAGAAATAGGTTTCGGGGGGAATAATGCTAAATGAAAATGATAAAGGTAGAGAATGAGCCCTTGGTGAAGGGGAGGGGGCGTTTATCTAGATTTTTCGTAACAAGATCCAAGGTCTCTTTAACAGAGCTTTCAAGAGACAATAATGAAAAAAATGAAAGCAATGAGGAGTTGATGACATAAATGATTAACAAGAGGCATGTGCTAAAAATAATAGAATTTGAAACAGACTCCTAAAGTAATACATTTCATTAGGACAAGGAAAACCTGGTCCCAAGGAGTTGGGAGCTTACTCCTGTCATAGAAAGCATGAAGTTTTGAAGGCTGGTCATTCTCCTTAAAAAACTGTTGCATACTGTTCATATCATACACCTTCATGTGGTTTTTGAGTTTCTAACCGATGCAAGAAAGCCCAGTGGCTTGGGCTATCACATCTTCACTTACTTCAAATGAAATTCCTCCAATAGTCACCCTTCAATCACACCTACTAACGGAAAATTGAATAGAAAGTTTTTTGTCATGACCTTTTAGGCATTTCATCAAAGTGGTCAAGCCCCCTTTGACAAAAATGTGCCACAACAGAGCATCATGGTGAAACTCCTCACAAGATCCTGGTTCAATCCTAACTCTATCACCACCCATCTTCGAATCCAAAGAAGTAAGAACACTAGCAAGAGCAAGAAAATTGGAATTTTTATCAAATAGCAGAATGGGAAAGCATAAGGAAATATTTTCCCAAGATAAATAATCCCAATATATCTATGTACCATGCCCAATTAAGAAGATTTGATCTTCCCACGTATGAGTAGTCCTTTCTAAGAAACCTAGTCTGGCGAAGCAAGTCTAGAGAGTGATTGAGTACATCAAGGCTAGAAAATTAGCCATCATGAACCCAAAAATTATTATTATAAGGTAATAATTAAGCATTAGTTTGGAGGGGTATGAAATATTATTAGCCTCTCGCCCATTCAAACTAATTAAAATATCATTAACATGTTAAGCCTTGTACGCATGACTTGTAACCATACTAATCCAAGTGTGAGCCCAACTAGGAAAAATGTACAAGTTAGATTGCATCCTAGTCATCCATAGGTTCATGTCTATGTCATCATTATTATTCCACCACAACATACCAAGAATTTTGGTAATTAGAAGAATAATCTAGCCAGAGCAAGGGGTGTCAACACTTATCATTAATTGTAAAATCTTTTTGATTGTCAAGGATCAATCCTTTCACATTTTTGGGAAGGGCCTCTAGATTCCTCCAACATCTTGAAGAGTTCCAAGAAGATCCAATATTGGCCAAAGAGTTGACAACTTTATTTCCTTATCTAAATACATAAGTTTCTTCCTTTCAAATTTAGTGAGAATGAACTAAATATCAACCATAATATCCCTAATATTCCATCTCTAAAATATTTTATTAGTGATGGAATCAATCACACATTTAAAATCCCCATCAATATGTAGAGGATTAACTCAATAGAGACAAAAAAATTGACTGTACTAAGCAAAGACCACGCCTCTGCTATCATTGAAGACTAAATTCCTATTCCACTAGAATAACCAACAACTGATCTTCCATCTAAATCTCTAATGATGCTACCAATGTTGCAGGGCCAGGATTACCCTTGGAAACACCATCAAAATTGAGCTTGTGCCAACCATGTAGGGGAGGCTTCCACTTTATATTTAGCCTAGCCAAATATTTTGAGTTATTAAAGGAACTGAGGTCTAACCTATTCTAGTATTTAGCCATAGTGACTTCAAGAGCACATGGGGGCTTGCTTGGAGGTTTCCAAGCATAAATGGATATGTTTTCAGTGAGCAACTTGAAGTAATTATTAAAGACCTCCATGTGGCTCCTTTCCACATTTCAAAAATTCTTCTTGTTACTTTCCTTACATAAGCACCAATAGATAAAAGGAGGAACTTTTTGCCAAATATCTTTGGGTAAAGGGTGATAATAGGGGAAAAGCTAGTTTTCCACAAAGCTTTTGAGATCTCCATTCATGGTCCAATAGACCCCAAGTTTTTTGTAGGGTTTAATCTCAAACCTCAACAACAAAGGGACAATGGAGTAACGGGTGAGGGGTAGACTCCTCACCATTCTTGTAGAGCATACATCTGTTAGGGATTTGAAATCCATTTTCCTTAAATTATCCTAGGCGAGAATCCTGTTATGACCCACAATCCACCAAAATAAATTATTTTTGTGTTAACGTGCCTATTCCAAATGTGTTTCCAAAGACATTCTAGGATTCTCAACAAAGACAATAGTTTGTAAGCCGACTTGACCAAGAGATCACCCTTGGTCTCTTTAGTCCAAAAAAAATCATCATCTTGGGAAGAAATGGGTATTTTGGTTAAAGATAGAACTTCATGAAGTAATCTAGCTTGGTGACTTAACTCTAGAGTGTTGGAAACAAATATCCAAATCCTTCCATGTTTGAGAGCCTTACTGACTAGTCATATAGTCCACCACGTTATTACCAAAATGATCAGTAGTAGGGGCCATCAAAGTCTTGAAATTAGATTGATTAAGGGTATTTCAAGTAGCCAGGGATTCTGGAAGAACTTAATTTTGTAGCCATTAACAAGTATCTACCTCAAGCAGACTATAGCATTAGTTTGACCCTGAAGATAGTGTTCCAAATTAAGGACCCACGGGGGTGGCCATTAGGAAGGCACCTGATTAGAGGGGTGTTATTTAGGTACTTAGCATTTAGAATAGAGCACCAATACTTCCTATTTCTCAATAAGTTCCAACCAACCTTCACAAGAAGAGTTTTATTAGTAGTTTGGATTTTCCTTATGCCAAAACCAACACTTGATTTTGGGAGGTAGACCGTATACCAACTTAGCAAAGCCAACTTCTTCTTTTGCTATGTACTAAACTAGAGAAAATTCCTTTGGTTTCTTTCTAGTTTCTCAATAATATATCTAGGGATTTTTAAAATGGATGGGAAATACACCAAGATCCTTTGAAGAGCAGCAACCAAGAGTTGCAACTTACATGCATGACTCAATATGCATCCTTTCCACCCAGCTAATTTCCTCTGCATTCTTTTCAAGATAGATTTCAAAAAGTTAGGAGTGACTTCCTTAACCGTAAAAGGAAGCCCAACATAAACAACAAGAAGAGTAGCACTCTTATAGCCTAGGATAGAAGTCACCTTATCTTGAAGGGTTTGTGAGTTGTTGAAGAAGTAAATCATTCTTTTATTATAGTTAATGCATTGACCAAAGTTGTAAGCATAATTATTGAGACAACACTTCCATTTCCTAGCTTTCACCATAGAATCTTTCCCAAACAAGATGGTTCCATGCACAAATTATTGAATAACTGAAGGGTCCAAGGAGGTAGCAAGTTTGACCCCCTTAATAGTACCATCATTTAGCATTTTAGAAACATTGTGGCTTAAGACATTACAACCATAATGAAAAGATAAGGAGAAAGGGGGTCCCCTTGTCTAATCCCTTTTCCAATCTTGAAAAATCCATGGGGAAACCCATTAACTAGAATAAAATACTTGACAGTAGAAATGCATTCATAAATGAGATTAACAACCAACTAATTGAACCCAAATCTAGCAAGAACTTTGAGAAGAAAATTCCACAAGACCTTATCATAGGATTTAGATATTTCGAGTTTAAAATCCATACCTGCATTGTTGCATCTATGCATAGAGTGAAGAATTCCATGAGTGGAAATGGCAACATCCATAATATGGTGACCAGGGACAAAGCCTTTTTGATAGGGGCTAATCATCTTCTAAAGGAGAGGTTTTAGTTGATTGACAAGAATTTTTTAGAAGATTTTATCAATGGTATTACACAAATTGATGGGTCTGGAGTCAACAATGGTCTGAGGGTCATCATTTTTGGGAATGAGGGTTATAAAGGTGTGGTTTAGCTATTTCAAAAGTTTTCCAATTTTGAAGAAGTCCCTAGCTGCAAGGAAAACATCTTCTCCGACAATCTCCTAAAGTTATTGGAAGAATATAGAAGGGAAGCCATTAGGGCCCAGGGCTTTGGAAGCCCCCATACTAAAAGCTACCACCTTGACTTCCTTAGGAATGACAACCTTGATAATAGTAGTATTTTCCAAGTTGGTTAAGATAGGGGGAATGATGTCTAGTAACTGGCCATCCAAAGTAGAGTTGGGAATGATAGCAGGTTCAGAGAAGGAATTATGAAAGTGTTCAAAGGCCAACAACCTAATCTGGGTAGGATTAGTGGCTTCCACCCCATGTTCATCCTTAAGATTCTTTATCTGATTCCTTTTCTTATGCTTGAGAGTAGATATGTGGAAAGAGTAGATATGTGGAAGGAGAAGCTACAGTCCCCTTCTTTTAGCCATTGTATTCTAGACTTTTGTTGCCAAAATAGTTCTCTTTTTAGAAATTTGTCCCAATAAGTATAGTAATCCTTCTCAGCTTGACAGGTCTATTCACACACATCCCTATTCTCCATTCTGGTTTGGATGTATTTTAGTTTAGTTGTTAAATATCCTTTTTAGAGAAAAACATCCCCCAAAACCCACTTGTTCCATCATTTCACCATGTTTTTGATATGCTTGAGTTTTTGAAAACCCTAAACATGGGAGAGCCATGAATAGGAACATTCCACCAAGAAACAACTTCTTTTTTAAAATCTAGGTGGGAGCTCCACATGATCTCATACCATAAGGGATATGGACCAACAACATAGTTATCATTTAGAAAAAAAGGAGAGGGTTATGATTAGACAAGTTTGAAGGAGAGCCTACAAATTAGAGCTATGGAAGGCAAGCCAATTGGATGTAAACAAGAACCAGTCTAGCTTAACCTGTATTATATTTTCTCCCAATCTCTTGTTGTTCCAAGTGTAGGCTTGGCCTTGCAAATCTATATCAATAAGCCTAGTAGTACTTAGCAAATCTGCCATGTCTTCCATACTGTCAGTGTAGTCCATTAGTCCCCTACACTTCTTAGAGGGGTAGAGGGGGAGTTAAAGTCACCGAAAAGTAACCAATGAGCTTCTTTATTACCTAGAATCCAATCAGTAAGTTCAAGCCATAAGATTTTCCTAGCATTCCTTACATTGGGGGCATAGATATTGACGAGGATCCAAGAAACCCTAGCATGGGAGAAATGAACTCCCAAGCTATTCTTGGATGGGAATAGTTCATAACCATTTTATGTATTCAGGTCCCACATAACAACAATCACCCCAAGGCCCCATCAACATCACTAAAGGTAAAGTGGGCATTGGGCCAAAGGTTCTTAGCAATCTATTCAAAATTCATTTTTTTCAATTCACCTCTTGTAATAAAAAAAATCAATCTTATGCACCCAAATATAGTTTTTAGGGTTGGCCAGCTAATTATGAGGAATATTGATCTATCTTACATTTTAGGAGAGAAGCTTCATTTAGATGTCTTTTTGAGGACACATCCAAAGCCCTCTATTTTACAATAGTTATTTCCTTTTCTATTTATTTGTTCCTAGTCTATCTCTGGGAAGGTCTGCTAGCCTTGGTTTCGACCCCTACGTCTACCTTCTTTTGTTTTCCTTTTTTCTTCAAGGTTAACCATTCATTTGCATCATTATTTTGTTTGTTAGTCTAAGAGTTTCCTATTGTTCCTATCAATATGGAAGGGAAAACAAAGGATTCGCCACCTAAAATAAGGTTATGTATTTTACCTTCTTCTAGATCCTTCATTTGACCTTGGGAAACCAGAATATTTAGTGAATCCAGGGTGGGATGTAGAGCATCCAAATTGGTTAGGGAAATAAGGGGCACTAGGTGGGATTTTCAAGGGAATATTGTTCAGCGAAGGGTCATCATAAGTTCTAGAAGAAGTCATATCCAGACCAAAACCACCTAAAGGCTTAGATTTGGTAGAGAATTCAAGGATATTTAAAATATCTATTTTGAAAGGGTAGCTGGAAGTGATATCTTCATTAGGAGGAACAACAACATTGGGATTTTGAAGGCTTTTCACTGAGGACTTGTAGTTAGTAATGAGGTGCCCTAGTTTGAGAAATTTTTGACAGTAAATAACAACATTTTCATTGCAAACTTGTTGGGACCAAATCCCAAACTTAGATCTCAAGGTCACGAAGTTGGGTAGGGTTTTATTAATGTCAATATTAACATAGAAGCGAGTGAAAAATAACTTGGAACTCATTCTTGTGATGAAGCACCCAATCGAATCACTAATGCATTGGAACACTGACTCATCCCAATATTTCAATGACAAACCCAATAGTTGAACCCAAATAGGTGAAATTTTTTTGAGGTCAACAATGGGGTTAAATCTAGGCTTCCAATGACAGAGAGATAAGCTATGCTTACCATACACCCACAGACTCAAAGAAAGGATCAAAATAAAATCCTTAGGTGTAGTAAATTTGAAGATAAATAATCCTTTGGCCATAACACACATGTCTACAGTTCCTTTTGAATTCCACTTAGTAGTTTCCCACCGACAGACCATATCAATGGTTGGCCTAAATGAGAATTTTTTTCCCACCACAGAGTTCTCCATTGTCAAAACTATTCTATCAATGGTAGAATAAGGAAGAGATGTTTTAGTATTGAAAATAGAATCGACAAATTGAAGCTGGGAAAGCATACAATCCCTAGAAGGACTTTGGGGAGTGTTAAGAAGCACACTCTTCCAGCCCTTGGGCCTCAGACTGGTAGAAATCACGACTTCTGCAATAGTTTCCTCAAAAGGAGGAGGGAGCCTTGAGCAAGGCTGAAAAGCATGTGCGGAAAGCTGAGAAGAGTCGAGAGGGGACATGGGGGACCATGGAGTACCCCCAAGGGAACATCCACCATGCATGCAAGGAGTTCAAAATTTTAGATTTTGAAGGCAAAGCGGTCCTTGAATATTTAATTTAAAACTTAGTTGTTACCTTTATTACTTCTGTCTACATATGTTAATGTATGTAATACCACTATAATATATAAATACAATCTATGAAATCCTCCCAACCTATCACTTGTAAAAAAAAATTAATGTTTAATATTACTAAGAAAAAATTGCATTAAATAAAAAAAAACAAATATCTATTTTCAAAATAAATATTTATTTCCTCAAAATTGATATAGTTTCCTTTTGACTTATGAAACCAAAAAGAATTTCATAATTCTTCCTAACACTTACACATAGTTTTCACCCCATGGCCATTGTTTGATCCATCATATTCTCACATTCACCCTCTAGTTTATAGGGCTTCAAAAATAATAAGTTGGTATGCATCCATTATCTTTCCATGTGAACAAAGGATTCCATACAAGTAACTTCAAATATAACAAGGGATTTTTGTTTCCAATAAAATAGAAATCCAAGATGTTTAACCTTAAAAAAGATATTTCTGAAAAAGCAACATGAGGGAGAAAACCCTTACATGTCATGTGACTTGTAATTAGGCTTTAAAATATCAAATTAATTCAAATTATATTTAATTAAAATATGTGTTTATCCATGTATACATGGACACTTAAGGAATTATAGAGATTTTTAGAAGTTTTCATTCTCATCCCCACCAATTAAAATTATAAAAATAAGAAACTGTCCCTTTAGGATGTCTTAAAAATGTTCTTTTCACATTAATCCATACAACCACATTCCAATTTAATTTTAAACATTAAAAAAAGTGCATACAAATCATTTAGCAACACTTGGATAATATTTAGACATCACAAATAGAATATATAAGGAGATTATATGAGTACCTAGCCCGGTCTTACGAGACTTGGTTTTTGTGGCAATACTGGATGCACATAGACACATCTTAGTCATCCCATGAGTGGATTGTCATGATGAAAAAATGCATGTTACTACTCTTTGAATTAAATTCCACTGGATTATACATTTACATTGCACAATCATTAAACATACATCAATCCACATAAAATAATAATTGAAGAAACAATAACTAAAATAAATGAGTATTAATTACACACACAATGCAAACCACATCTCTAGTGTACTAAATACGAAGGAAACCTATCTCAATAGTAAGCATCTCATAAACCATATTACAAAATGGATTCTAAAATTAATATAACAATAATACAGGTAATAAATATACATTCAATAAACTTATAAATAATCTAAAATAACAGTATGACAACATCACAAGATTCATAAGTCAAGATATAACATCATACATCTATCTAACATCCCATGGTATCAAATATAAATAATAAATTTGAAAACATCTATAATCATATTTGTTTATCATATAATATAGAATTTCATGTAATCTTATAGATGTGAAGTATCCTCAAATTGGATCAATATAGTTCATCATAATAATATCTTGATACAATGACACAATAGAGATATCAAAATAAGTTCAATCCTTATAGAATAACACTTAAGATTTTTAATGATTATTAAATCTCTTTTATAAATAAATGTTGTATGGTAACCATTAAGTAGTGAATCCCCATGTGGGTGACTCCTAATTAAGTACTAGTAGCACTTAATTATTTTTAAGCAATTAAGTAGACATATTATCATGAGTTTCCTAGGAATACAAATATTTCAACTTAGCTAAGATTAATAAAATATGTATAGTAAAATATTACACTAATAAGGATTTATACCACAATTAAGTTTGATCAAGAAATCTAATAATAAGGATAGATAGATGTTTAACAAAATACATATATCATTATATTTAGAAGAGTATTACTAGATGAAATTTTATTTTAGTGCTCATAACCATGTGAAAAGTCATGAAAAAAAACATAACATAACATGGAAACTAGATGCAAGGTGGTTCTTAAAGCCATGGTGACTCATGAAGAGGAGTAATAACAGACTTGACTTGTAGATAAGCTTGAAGGCCATAAAGTCCGTACTCTCTTCCAAGTCCACTCATCTTGTACCCTCCGAATGGAGCATCATCATCAACTACAAGATAAGTATTAATCCAGATAGTTCCTGCACGTAGAGATCTTGCAACTCTATTAGCTACATATATATTTTTAGTCAAAACTCCAGCTGCAAGACCATAGATTGTCTTGTTTCCTCTCTCTATTACTTCTTCTATAGTTCTGCAAAAAAACATTTTAAAGTTTAAAGTAAATCTCAAAGTGACCTCATTATTTTAAAATAAATAATTATAATGGATGAATATTTACGTGTTAATTACATAAGTTTAACATATATTATAAGATAATTTTGTATAGAATGTTAATATAATAAATATATTGAAGAAATATCAAAATAACCTATTTATAAATATCCTTACTTGAACTTCAAAATAGACATGACTGGCCCAAATATTTCTTCTTGAGCAATCCTCATATTATCCTGCATTAAATTATAGTAAAATAATGTTGAATAATTGATCCATTGCATGTCAATTAACTAATTCTACATTAAAACATTAAAATTACCTCAACATCAATAAAAATTGTAGGTTCGATGTAAAATCCCTTTTCACCCAAGGAATGACCACCAACTAATAAATTGGCTCCATCTATCTTACCATATTGAATGTATTTCAATATGTTTTCAAATTGAATTTTATTAATCTGCAATAAAAGGAATATAATATTTTGTCACTTTTAATAGATATAAAATGAATAAACATTATATAAAATCTATGGATGAACAATCTCTATGTAATTATAAAGACAATTATGAAAAAATATTTCTTTATTTTAATAAATATTTAACAAATTGTTACTATCACACATAATTAAATATTAAAAATAATTACTAATTTAATAAATAAATAAATCAAATTAACATAAAATGCAATCTTCAATATAAAATACATTATTAGAAGAGGAGAAAATAAAATATATTTAAATGCATACTTTCAACTTAGATTATAAATAATTATGCATACTTTTGAAAAAAAATAGGATCAAATGGTGGAATACCTGAGGACCATGTTGTACTCCCCCCTTAAATGAGTCACCTACCACGATCTTCTTTGCTCTTTCTGCTATTTTCTTCACAAATTTATCATAAACACGTTCTTGAACAAACACTCTTGTACCTGCTATGCATATTTGCCCCTATAACATAATCCAAAGGGTTTTAATTTTTTTCGTAAAGTCCATATCAATAGAATATTTGTTGATATCAGCCATAATGTAAAATATTGAGTATTGAAAGTTTGAAACACACCATGCTTGTGAATGTAGCAGCATTAGCAATTTCTACAGCTTCGTCGATATCAAAATCATCCATGATAATTAAAGGTGATTTCCCACCAAGTTCTAATGTCACTTGCTTCAAATTACTCTTTGCTGCAGCTTCCATTATCAATCTCCCCACTTTGGTTGACCCTGTAAATGCAACCTATATAAAATATTATATTAGTTTATTTTAATTATATGTGTTTTTAAAAATTAAATAAAAAAGATTCTTAAAATAAGTTTTGTAACTTTAATGAAAGATTCTTAAAGTTTAGGTTTACTCCTAAACTTTGGAGCAAATTGAGTGGTCAGATATGGAAATCGAAAGTTGATTTTGATACTCAAGTGCTAGCTTGGAAGATTTTGCATTGCAAACTTCCAGTTGGAGATAGATCTATAATGGTTCATCCAGCTAATTGCCCTTATTGCTTGCATATTGAAAGCATGAAACACATATTTTGGGACTGCACTTATGTCAAGAAACAATGGACATCAGTTTTTAAAATGTTTCCTGCTATTTTCCTTCATGATTTAGACTGGAAAGAAGCCATTTTGGGCTTGGGTTTGCAGAATAATATTACTGCTGATTCTATTAGACAAATTATATTGAAGCATATTTGGAAGGCTAGATGTTCAGCTATTTTCTCTAATAACTCTTATCATGCAACTGCAACTCTAAGGCTTTACTCTGACATCCTTTTTCAGGTGGCTTTTTTGTTTTCACAGCAGTAGGTTTTATGCAAGAAGAATCCAAAGGCCATGGTTCAGCTACAGCAAATTAAAGATCAAGTTCTTCAGTTCCAGTCCGATAACAAGTTTTGTCATTGTAAAGTTATAGAGTATATGAAATGATTGTCAGTAGTTGGTTTGTTTGTGCTACTTGTGTCAGCTTTGTTGGCTGAGTTGTGCCTCTTTGTTACTTGTGTCAGTTTTGTTTCTCCTTGCTACCTATTGGTAGCTTTTATTCTTTGTAATTCGCTTTGTTTCAATAAAAAAAAAACTTTAATGAAAGATAATCATCACATATTTCAACAAGGTAATGTAATCAAAACAGTTTAATATTTCATACTTACCTTATCAATATCCATATGACTACTTATGGCAGCACCAGCTGTGTCTCCAAAACCAGAAAGCACATTAAGGACACCAGCAGGTATTCCAGCCTGTATTGATCCGAAACCAATTAAATAATATTAAAAATTATTCTAAATCCATCCTATAAAACAAATAATTGAAGTATAAATCTTCTAAACTAAATTCCGATATTGTATATTTCCACATTTTTATTTAAATTGTCAATGGCTTCCAAATCTACATTAAGTTCATATTATAAAATGTATCAGAAAAGTTATCTGCAATAGAAAAAGTTATATATCATATACCTCTACAGATAAATGAGCACAATAGAGTGCAGATAAGGGAGTGTACTCTGCAGGTTTCACAACTACTGCGCATCCACAGGCCAGAGCAGGAGCAATCTTAGTGAAAAACATAAATAGAGGAAAGTTCCAGGGTATAATCTGACCACACACTCCAATGGGTTCGTGCAGTGTATATCCTTGGTATGGCCCATTCATCTTTAATGTCATCCCATGGATTTTATCAGCATACCCTGCAAAAATTAAAGGTCAAAGCTTTTGTAATAGATGATGGCCCTGATTCACCCAGCATAATCATATTTGTAGAGAAGTGCTTATAGTTTCTGATTAGATAAAAGGGCCCAATTTTATTATAAAACAAGCTTAGAGATAAAATCAAATGCAATGACGGAATAAGATACAATTGTAGTCAAATTGTCAAGCACACAACAACAGAGTAAGATACAACTACACCCAAATCATTAAGCACAAATCAACACAACGATGGATTAAGACACAACTGCAATCAAATTGTCAAGCACAAACCAACACAATGATGGAGTAAGACACAACTGCAACCAAACCATCAAACACAAACCAACACGATGATGGAGTAAGACACAATTGCAACCATACTGTCGATTACAAACCAATGCGAAGATGGAGTAAGACACAGCTGCAACCAAACAGCCAAACACAAACCCACGTGACGATGGAGTAAGACACAACTGCAACCAAACCATCAACACAAACCAACACGACGATGGAGTAAGACACAACTGCAACATCCAAACCATCAAACACAAACCAACGTAACATGGATTAAGACACAACTGCAACCAAACTGTCAAGCACAAACCTACATGACCATGAAGTAAGATACAACTACAACCAAACCGTCAAACACAAACCAATGCAACGGAGTAAGACACAACTGCTACTAAACTGCCAAGCACAAACCAACACAACTACAACCAAAACGCATCTCCTTACCTGCATAGTATCGGAGAATACCGATTGATTTTGGCACGTCGAGTACTTTATTAAGATCCAGAGGTTTTCCTCCGTCCCATGATTCCAACATTGCAAGTTGCTCGGAATGTTGTTGAAGCAAGTCTGCAAATTTGTTCAGTATGCGGCCCCTCTCCTGAAATCACAAGAGTATTTATTGGGTTATGACTTATTAAAAAAAAGTAAGCAAAAACCACTTTCCCTTGGATGAGTGCGAGAGCTCACAGAGCCAGGCATGCGAGGCCATGGGCCATGGTCAAAGGCAGCCCGGGCTGCTTTGACAGCCAAATCAACATCTTCTTTGGTGGCTTCTGAAACACTCGTTATGACTTCCTCTGTTCTTGGATCAAACGTCTCGAATGTTTTCCCTGCAGCACAGTCATCCATTAATGGATGTTCAGAAGGTCATAACTGATCTACCCACCTAAGATAATTACCTGAAACTGAATCCACAAACTCTCCATTGATGAAGAGCTTTGTGTATTTCAATGTGACTGGAGGTTTTATGGGCCCACCATCCTCCATCACTAACTTCCAAGGCCCTGCTTCTGCTTCTGCTCCATTACAATTAAGAGATGCCATGAACCCAATTTCTTTCTCTTCCTCTATTCAAACCAAATTTGTTGCACAACTTGTAAAACTAAGGTAGAATCAACCAAATTTGTTGCACAACTTGTAAAACTAAGGTAGAATCATCTCTATAAATGGTGAAATGAGGCGGCAAAGCTTTTTGTTTTTTCTATTCGAAGTCAAGGTTTTCAGGCAAGAAATTCTAAAAAGCAAATCGGATAGATCAACCCATATCTTGAAAAATTATGAAGATTCAATAAAAGATAAAGACATCTAATGTATGACCAAGTAAATACAATTAACATTGCAGACCTATTTGACAAAAGGGCAAAAAAATCCAACAATGACATATACAACTGCTTTGGAATACCAAAAAAACACGTTGGATTGACTTGGCCATCCAAATAAATTTGTGGCGAATTTGAATGAAACTACCTATGCATGAAGAGCAATTTTGGGTTAAAAGTAAGATTAGTTTCTAAATCTTTAAGAATTCCTACAACTTCAAGAAGCATTTCAAAGAATAACTAAAAAGAGGACTGTATAGTTTTCATATTAATGTACTTATAATTCTTTATAGAAACAATACAAGAAAAAAACATAATTAAAATTAAAATCTATCTAAAAATGGTTCAAATAGTTCAAATAAATTTTACATATGACAAAATACATATATTTCAATTTTTTGGAAATGAATTTACATCTTTACACTATTTAGTAATTTGAGTTCTTTTAGTGAACATAAGTTAATTCAATATATAGTAAAGAAATGAACTTATTTAACTACTACTTTTTGGTAGGTATGAAGTGTAAAATTGTTATTGACTATTTGATCATTGAATAGTGTGATATTTAAATAGAGTTTAAAGAGATAAAACACCTTGTCCACAAACCTCTCTACATTGTCTATTATGTTTGCACCATGATTGTTTACAACTTAACATGAAATGCTCAAATAAAAGAAATATCCCCAAAATATAGTATTTTAATCCCAAGGTCATAAATTGACAATATAAATTAAAATAATCTCATTCAATATTTTCAAGAATAAATAAAGTTGAGAATAAAATAAGCAAAATATCAAACAATATTATCTAGTTGAGAATACAATTAGTATAACATTAGGCAAATTATTGACAAATACTTTTATAACAAAGCAATTTATAGGTTGGGCACAAATACATAAAATCTAAATAAAAGTCCCACTTTTTTGGTTGTGGGTAATAGAGGAGGGTGGTGTAATTATCTCATCAATTAAATGTGATCATCTTGCATAAGGTCAATGCCACCAAGGAGATTTATTCAATCACAATAATCAAATCCATCATGAAATCTTGATAAAAGTTGGGCTCAATACACAAAATGAAAGTATCTCTATCAAGCACCATCCCCATACCACAACACTTGCATTTCATTTACACAAAATCCTTACTAAAAGATTAAAATAACATCTTGCAAAGATAGTAAAGAAAGAAAGAAATAAAAACAAAATCCTTACTAAAAGATTAAAATAACATCTTGCAAAGATAGTAAAGAAAGAAAGAAATAAAAACAAAGGGGCACTCTTTCATTGGTAAAATCAAAGGCTTTAACACGGTGAAGAGGGGTTTTAATCATTCAAATTATCTCCAAGTTAGTCTTCTATCTTTGGTGTAGACTATGAAGCTACAAAGGATGGTATGCAACCATACAATCAATTAAATTTAAAAAACATATGTAAAACACAAATTAAAAATGATGTGTATACTAGTACAATATAGAAACATTTTTCCCTAAGTGTCCACGAGAATAAGGTTATTAGAATTGAAAGAGTATGTGTCCATTATGAAGGGGAAATCTCTATTAGAATTAAAGATGGTGAAGTCTTTGCAAAAAATTATAGAATTTTATAAAGAGAGATAGATATTTTTCAAAATAAAATAAAATCATAGATGTTGATTGCTATGAAATCAAACATAAAATCATATGATATAGTTTCTAAAAAAAAAAAAAAACATTTTTTTCTCAAAAAACTATAAGACTCCATGAATAGCTTTCTACCAATATTTTCTCAAGAAAATAAAAATATATTTAATAATCATTTTGAGCACATATACAATTTTTACGAAATAGAATAATTAGCATACAAAAAGTCATATGCTATCTCTTTGCAATTTATATATTGTATAAAGATTGAATGAATAAGGTATATGCTCTCTCTCTCTCTCTAATTTTGTAAGAAAATTCATGTGAACTATCTACAAGCAATTTTCTCATTATGTAATGATTAAATGAATAGGCTATATGTTTAAAAGAATTTAATCTCTCTTACACTTAAGAAGATAAGATAATTGTAGTAGGCTTCTATTAGGTACTCATAAACATGCCTAACACAATGAAATATAAGGAAATACCATATTACATGTTTATATTATAACAAAAAAAATTCTAGGCAACATAGGCCTTGAACATTATTTATTTAATATATTGTGTTCTAAACATATTTTATCCATAGGATCAAATGATCATGAACTCACCCAACGTATCTATGAAATGAAACCTTGAATACAAGAATTGTGAAAATTATATAAGAAAACCATGTATTCATTCAAATGATTTTATCTCATTTATTTTGAATGGCTTCTAAATATGGTAATAATGAATTATAATTTTAGAATTTATCATACCATTCCATAGAGTCCTACAAAGACTAATATTTTTCTACATCATCTAGATACTAACTCAAAAGTAACAATACACTTAATTCACATATTTTCTCAATTATGAGAAAATGTAGCAAATCAACTCAATGAAATATATTTATTTATGTGAATAATAAATAGAGTTCTAATCTCCATCTAAATAAATTCAAATTAATAAAGAAATAAATTTAAGGTCAAAATTTTATTAGTTCCCATTATTTATGAATATTTAAATAAAAATGACATGCCAATCTTAGATAAATCTATGTAAAAGGCGATGAGAGAAGTCCTTCCCAAGGAATCTATTTTACTCCACTTGCATATATAGTAAATTAATTTTAAAAATAGGCACCTTGAAAAGGATATCTCTTAGTTTCATTTGCATATATTTATCTAAAATAGGCATGCTAGTAGCATTTGTAGTTGCAATATGAAAATAATATTATTTTAATGAAGTGATCAATTTTGTTTAGGTAATGCCGATAAGGGTGTGGTTTGGTGGTCAAGTCATTTGGTTGTAATGACGGCCACTAGGGTTCAAACCCTCACTGGGCCAAAGTGCTCGCAAGCCTTGTGCCTTCACTAGGCCATTGCGCTTGCGGGTTTGGTAGTTTCTTGTACCCGGTTCATAGCTCCGGTCAAAAGCGTTTACCCCTAATAATATGGGTGTGTTGCACCTTTAAAAAAAATTGTTTAGGTAATAATAGTGCAATAACTTTACTAAAGATAGTAGAGAAATAAATTTAAATGAAAATAGTCGTTAATTTTTTTTTTAAATAATTATATATTTTTGGAAATTATTACTAGCCTTCTAATTGATTGTAATATAAAGGAGGAAAGAAAAATGAAGAGAAGTGCAAGTAATACAAAATGGTTATCATTTTTTATAGATATGAATGACAAAAATAACTCCATCTTACTTCTTAGAAAGCTAGATGGGATGATTTTATACATTGTTTAGTGATCCATCTATCATTATTGAAAATTTATTCAAAAATAATTTTATAAATTACTATTAGTTTCCTAATTGACTATAATATAAAGGAAGAAAAAGAATGAAGAGTGACATAAGAGAGAGCATAAAGAATACATATTGTTTTAATATTTTTATGTGGGTTACTTAGGTTTTTAGCCCAATCCAAGTCCAAAGAAACCACTTATGGGGAATATCTTCCTAATAGATTTATCACTGAGACCACTACTAGGAAGCCTCAATCCCAAAAGCATTATCACCTCGTTCAAACCTTCAAGCTCAATGACCAAGCGAAATCCCACAACCTATGAGCACAAAAACCCAACAAAGGCACACATATTGCAAACATGTTAGCCTAGTAGAGGCACATGGCCTATGAACTTAGAGACCCAATGGGGATTTGAACATTAGTGGAAACCACAAAAAATTAATGACTTGACCACTACACTATTCCCTTATTGACACATTGTTTTAAGTTTAAACATATATCTTTCTTTCTATTTATTTTTATCTCCATTTCAAAATTGTTTTTTATTTTTTATTTAACATTTTAGCATTATCAAAATTTAATCTCTTTTTTCTTTCCTAGGTATTTTTATTATATGTTGATTGACTTGACATTGAAACATAGGCAAACTGAGTGGGGAGCATGCTCAAGATTATGTTATTTTTTTTTACTTTTTGTAAAAACATGTCTTTGGACATTGAAAAGTAACCCCAAACCTTTGGGTTTGAAGCCCAAGGAAAATCCAAGCCAAAGGCTTGGAAATTTTCAAAGAAAACATAACCCCCATACCCTGTCAACCTGCACAGTACCGACTATTGGGTTAGCCGATAGCTGGTACTAGCATCGACCCCTGGGCAGCGACTTGTCACCAAAGCCCTACGAGCTTTTAAAAAAAACAAATTTAACAATATTTAATATCTATCGATTGATTTGAGAATTTTTGGACTTCAAAGTTTTAAAACTAGAATATATATGGCAGTTGGGTCTAGTCAAAGGGGACCGGGTAAAATTTTTTTAAATGGAAAATTTAAATGATTTTTAATGCCCTTTTAAAATCCGCCACCACACAGTGGTGGTGCCATCAGATAGCCACCAGTGAGCCACCCTGGAGTCACCAAAGTGCCACCAAGAGGTTGAATTGGTCTTTTTACAACATTTTTTTTATTATGGGAGGCATAAATTTTCCCCATTATGTCTGTTTTTCAACTTCTTGTAGTCGATGGAAAGATCGTTCCATGATCTTTGATATGGAGTTGGTTTGGTTCCCCGATTTTTCCATTTTGAATTTTTTTTGGGGCCTAGAAGTCATATTTTCTTGGTTGCACTATTTCAAGCATAACTTTTGCATACAAGATCAGTTTTGCAATTTCAAAGAGGCATTGGAGAGAATTTACAATGCACTACATAGTGGTTTAGATTGTTTATCATTTTGAGGAGCAGGATGAGTTTGGTACTCGTTTGATCCCTTGTAGGAGTCTGAGATTCAGGGTGTGATTGTGTGAGCATCTAGAAGAGTCAAGAGGCAAAAACTTGAGGGAGTACATGTATTTATATGTTATTTGTGATGGTACAACTAATTATCAAATTGGTTCTTCTAGGTATAGGTTTACAGGTGTTTTTAGAGTTGGGACTTTGATGGTGACAGGTACATAGGTTGTCTTTAGTTTTGAGGGCATGGTTGGACATGGTTTGAGACTTGGAGTCTCATATGGGTGATAGTTGAGTACAAGTACAATGATGGCTATGGTTATGGTGTCATGGAAATACATGCACATTTGATGCATTGGCACAACATGATCATGTATGTGGTTGTTTGGTGGTGATATGGTTTGATGTTAGGAGATTGGTCTTATCTTCTTGATGCTTATTTGGTTCCTTGACTATGATTAGTCATTTGTGGACATGGTTGGCAAATTAGATCTGTAGTTGATTTGGTGTTTGAGTCTTGATGTCTACATGATTATTTTCTTTGGTATCTCGATTTGCAGGTTACTAATGTGATGATGAGTTTGCATGTTTCAGTGGTTGGATCTTTGAGTTTTGTGGTTGGTAGGTGTGCATAGCCTATTGATTGCAGTGGGATGACTTAGATGTGGAATATCTATATCCACCAGGTTTGATTCATTGTTGTTGCAGATTTCATTAGTTGACCTTGTCTGTGGTCATTTGTGCATTGGTATGTTTCTTTGGGATTGAGAGGATGGATGGTTAGAATATTTGATTAGTCAGGTGATGGGACTTGTAGCATGTAGTTTGATCACGATGTCATGATATCTTGGTACATTTCATTGGTTATACACTTTCAATGGGAGATTTTGACAACAATGATTTGGTGGTGATTGGATTGGTTTGTGATGTTTTTTTGGTAGTTGTATGTATCTTCTTGGCTTGGAGATCTTGATTTCAACTGTATGTTACTGATATTGCAATTGAGTGTGTGCAGACTTGGATGATCTTCATGGAGAGGATGGTTGTCATGATGCCATGTGTAGCTTGTATCAAGGTTCAATGGGAGTTGTTAGCAGTGATGCGGATGCATCATTGGTTATGGTTACATTCATGTGATTGGAGATATGATTTCTTGGTTTAGAGTGTATTTGTTATGATTTCATGTTATACTCTTGATACTAGTTTAGAGTTTTGGCATGGTACATATTCTCTTGAGACCAGGATGTATGTTATGGTGCATGTGATCTCCTAGGAGGAGATGGATAGATCATATTGTCATGATAGGATCCTAATTTTGCGGTTGGAGCTTTTCCATTGATCTTGGTAGTTCTCTTTGTATTGAGTACATTAATCATTTTCTTGATTACTTCATGATGGTACTATGTTGAATTTGGAGTTTGGCATGTGGATTGATTGGTTACAGGTGCTCGTGGATACTTAGAGATGTAGGTGATGGTTGGAGTTCTCTTGTGATTAGAGACATTTGGTTGAGACAATTACTCTTTAGAGGTTTCATCAGGAAGATTGAGGAGCTTTCACCTGGGTATGGATGTGAGTTCATGATGGATCGATAGAGGAGATTGTTCTTGGAGTGAGCCATAATCGCTTGGTTATCTTGGGGGAGCATTCTCATTCCCACTCTTGGTCTATTCGATAACTTATTATTTGAGAGGTATTTGCTCATTATATCTTTAAGATGTGTTGTGTTTTGTGGTTTGATTCTCATGGGATTGAGTTGATTCATGGTGATTGATTATGGATACTCATTTGAGGATAGTTTAGCATTCAAGTTTATATGCTTTATATTCCATAGATATGGATCTTGAGCTATGGATAGCTAGTCTTGGAGGATTCATTTTGAGAGATGTTATGGCATGGTTATCTCCTTGTACATTTGAGTTTATGATATCATTCTTTGATGAGGATTGTTAGGAGTTGGTTTATGGGTTGATTTCTAGTTTTGGGGATGGTTACTTTGAATTTTATCTTCTTGATTAGAGAGGCTTACATCCATGTAAGAATTGTTATATTGACTCATATGTTGTACTTGGTTTATGAGATTGAGTGTTATGGATGTTGTTGAGGCTTTTCATTTGGGGTTGTTAGGAGATCATACTTGACACAAAATTACACTTTTGAGGTGTTGGTAGAAGGAAATTATGGTTTACAGGTTTTCTTTCTTCATGGTTTCTCCTAGATGTTCATGTACATGTGCTTTTGGGAGGATGGTGGCAACATGTTGTGAGAGATTATGTAGTTATTTGGGTTGTATGTGTGGATCACTGTGTGAGCACCACAAATCTACAAGTAGTCTAAACTCCAACACTCATTAGCATGGGTTAGTATTAACTATGCAAACCTACAAATGCTCCTATGAAATAATACATTATGCCTCATAAACAAAATAACAAAACCAACTAATGGAAAGCATAAAAGAAGCACAATGCATACCTATCCCATATTGGATTGGTTCCACTTTGATATGAAAAGTGGCCCTTTCCCAACCCTTGACAAGCCAATGATGAAGATGCAATGCTATGATAATGGACACAATTAGCTCTCAATGTGAAGAGAGTAACCTTGCATGAAGTTGTAGATTGTGGATAAAAATACTAAGATTGTGGAGTTGCGGAGGATTAAATCAATAGAGAGGGTCTCTATTTATAGAGTAGAATGATAGAAGAATGAAAGATAGGAGGAATGTGGGATAAAAGATAATCCAATGACATTGTGCACTTGTCAGCATTCCAATGGAGGAAGGTTGTGCACATCTTGGTCAATGTGCCAAAGAGGGGGAGATTTGAAATTCAAAAGATGGCTTGTTGGAGGGAGAAGAAAAGTCTTAAATTCCAAGTGGGAGACATGTAAGAGACAATGTAAGAGGAGTTAATTCTATGTTGGAGGACAAGACATGTGGGAGGGAAATTTCAAATTGAAAGAATATTCCCTCAAAGATGCCATTTTGAATGAAAATGATGAATTAATAAATCAATTAAATTGATTTATGTGCACAAGTTGCAAAATCTAGAGAAAAGAGGATTAGGATTAGCATTAATCATGGTTTGATTAATTTAAGTGAAGATTAGATGATATTGACTTTTGACTTAGATACTTGGATTTATTTAAATCAAATGGGAGGAAATTGATGCATTAGTAATTTAATTAAATAAATTTGATTTATTTAATTAAATGAGGAACATTTGAATAAAATTGATTTATTTAATTTAAGGAGTATGACTCAGGATTTAATTAAACAAAAAATGTTTTATTTAATTAAAGAGTGAAAATGATGATAAAGGGATGATTAAGGACAATATGGAACTAGTGAATCCGGATTAGATGCATGATGTCAATTTTGCATGTCTACACATCATTATTGTTCTTGGTACTTCATTGTTGATCATTTATCACATCTTGATATAGTGTTGATTGTTAGACTTGGTATGCTTTGAAATTACCTATGCAGTGGGAGTTCCTGGATATGTATGTTCTTCATTGACAGGTTTGATACATGGAGCTTATGGTTGTAGTTTATGGGTTGCATATGTTCTTGGCATGAGTTTACTGATGTATTGATACCTTGGAGGTATGGATAGTTGGATGTATTAGCATGTGTTGTGGATGTTATTTCTAATCATGTGGGTTTTTTCTTCATGACAACAACTTGGTTAGAGCCTTTGTTATCACTTGGATTTGATGCTTGTGCTCGTGGATTGGTGCATCTTCACCTTGGCATGTTCCTTTTCTTCCATATGTGACACATTAGAGGATGAGAGGAGTTCTTGCTTGAGATGGTGGTCACTTTTTTCTTATTGCAGGTATGTTGATGGAGCACGAGAACATGTTGGTGATTCATGTGGTTTCATGTATGGCTATGATGATGTATTTCATGTATCCCTTATGCAACGTATACAAGTGGGAGAATGTTGGGATATGGTGTTATACACCATTGTATAAAATGATTTATTATAATGTTGCATCAAATAATTATTTAGTTATGATGCATCTTGGTGGTGTGGTTAATCACATTAGGTAATTATTTGGGGATAACTTGATGTTGTATTGTAACAAATTATATTATTATTTAATCTGTGGGAGACATGTAATAATAATTTAATATTAGGGAAATATTAAATAAGGGGTTAGTGGTTTTATATTCACATGCTTTTGTGGTACGTGGTTTTACCTTACCAATAGTAGTATTTTGTGTGAGCTTGTGTTTATAAAAGTAAACACATGTGTAGTGGTTTAGGTTGGATGAGTGGGTTGGCTATCATTATTGAGTCTTTCTGAGGAGTGCATATGTGAAACATGGCATGGGGTGTGTGGATTCATTCTTGGACACATGAGAGTGCATTGGAAGGCTTGGTGCTTCAGGGGTGATCCCACAAAGTTGGTTTACAATTTATGGAAGATTTTGATCTTTGCTAAAATCACATATTTTTAGAAAATATCATGATTTAAGCCTTAAAAAGTTCCATTTAAAGCATTCCAATTGAAGATGGTTTGATAAAACTACCTTAGATCAAACCCCCTTGGATAGAACCCCACTAGTTTTAAACCATACCTATAATAGAGTCTCCTTTACACCTATCAAAATGCTGATAAAAAAACAACTTTTGATTTACCTTTTGGGGGATCAAATGAATTCATTTAATTTTTTTTTGTAAGTATGTAGTCCTTATTAGAATCTTCCAAAAAAGTATAATTTTAAAGAAATTTAATTTTATTATTATATTTATTTTTTATTTCTTGTGAATGTAGGTTTTTCACCCAAAATCAAACTCTCTGTTCTACACATGTGGAAAATTAGAAGATTATCAATTTTTTTATGAAAAATATGACTGCACTAGATATTGAAGTCCTTGATCCAACAGAACAAAAAAAAGAATTTCGATACATACAAAAAAAGTTGTGTTATACAGTCCGCCTATGTCTGAATTGTAATTGGTTTGACTTCAAATTTTGATTAAGGAAAAAATATTCAATAAAACACTATGAAACCAATTGGAAGCACTAGATATCGTAGTTACAAATCTAAATTCAAAAAAAATAGAATTTTATCCTTCATGGAAAAAAAGTAATGTGTTATACGGTGAGCGTCACTCCTTTAAAATGATGTTTACTAAAAAAACTAGTTTTTGAAGGAGATGGAAAAAGAAGTGCAATATGATTCCAAAATTTTTGAAAAAAATATATTTAGAATCTACAGACAAAATATCACAAATCACTAGTTTGCATCATCTTCTAATTCCTCACAGTTTAGCTACTATAGGTGCCTGAAAGTAAATATTTAGTTAGAAAAACTCATTTCAGTGTCTAGTTTGGCCAAGAATTGTAAATCAGTATTGTGGGATCACCCTCAAAGGTATTCATTGTAACTCTTGTATTGGTTTATTGCTAAATAATATGGAGTATGGATGCTTTTGGAGGTTGGGTTTTTCCCTCTTGAGGGTTTTCCTAGGGTATATCTTGTGTTATATTGTGGCTCATCTATTTAATCTATGCATTGTGGCTACTTGTATGCATGTTTATCTCTCGTGGGTTATGTAGGAAATGTAATAAGATCATGGGTTATTTCCAAACAAGGGTTGAGGGTATGGGTTTACGACTGAGGGTATAAAGTATAGGGTTTAGGGTATAGTTTTAGGGTGTAGGGTTGAGGGTACATTAGGTTGAGGGTTGAGGGTATTCAGTATAGGGTCAAGGGTAGAGGGTTTACGGGTTAGGGTATAAGGTATAGGGTCAATGGTATAGGGTTTATGGTTGAGGGTATATATTTTATGGTTGAGGGTTTAGTGTACAAGATTTAGGGCCTAGGGTTGAGGGATGGTGTTTAGGGTTGAAGGTATAGGGTTGAGTGTATAGAGTATAGAGTTTAGGGTTTAGGGTTGAGGGTATTGGGTATAGGGTCGAAGCTATAGGGTTTATAGTGGAGGGTATAAGGTTGAGGGTATATAGTGGATATGGAAGGAATGGATGGATGGAATGGACCATGGAGTACATGGAAGGAAAGCCCAACATAGTCATCGATGTTATTTATTGGAAGCCAACCCAATTAGTTTTCATCTTTATTTGTTCTTCCTTCTTATGATGAATTTTGAGATGAAAATATTTGAGGTAACTAGACAACCTCTTATGTCTACAAAATTTCTTATATTTATATAAATTTAAGAGGCTTATGATCTATGCGAATAACAATGTCTTTCTAGTAATTCCATGTTATTTGCAGGCTTGAACAATGTATATAACTCCTTGTCATACATGGGGTGTCTATACATTAGCATTAGATAAAATATCAATATGTGTTAGGAAATTATATGACACATTGAGTCAAAACTAATCTGAGTGCATATTTGGAGGCATCAACCTCAATTTCAAAGGACTATTTCAAATCAACAAGAACTAGTAGAGGTCTTAAATAAAGTCTCTACTTCAATTGTGTGAACGGTTGTTATATTATCTCTATCCAAGGGAATTTTTATTGTAGTCTTACTTGAATTCTTGGTTCATAGGGCATACCAAACTTGTGAGAATCCTAGTTACGTAAAACTCTAATAAAAGTTGGATGATCCTACAAGTCTATAATGTTCTATGATATTTTTATGAGGTTGCTAATATCTAATTACCTCTATATTTTTAGGGTCCACATAAACAAAATCCTTGTTCATAATGTATCTAAGGTACTAAATCCTTTCCATACTAAAGGAATACTTTTCTAAATTGTTATCATAGAGCCCATGTTGTAGAGTTGAAAGCATCTATTGAACGTGATGTAGACATTCCTCCTATGTATTTATTAATGAGTATGTTATCTAAATAGAAAAATTAATAAAAAAAATAGTGAGAGGTCTAAGTGCATCATTAGTCACTCACATGATGGTGGCAAGTGTACTAGTCAAGCCAAAGATCAAGGCTAGCCATTTGAAAATTCCATTTGCATTTGAATATATTATTTCACACATCTAATGACTCAATGGTAACTTGGTGGTGTCCAAACTTTAGAGAAAAAATTATCCCCTTTAAGTTGATCCAAGAGGCCATCGATGCAAGGAGTTGGATACCTATTCATTATAGTGATCTTGTTCAAAGATCATATGTCAATGTAGAGGAATCAAATTCAATCCTTCTTCTTAGAAAGAGTAATTAGGTTTTCATAGGGTGAGGCACTTGGTCAAATGTTCCCCTTTTGAATAAATTCCTAAATCTATTGTTTTATTTCCTAATTTGTCTAAGATTCATCTTCTATATGGGTTAGTGATAAATTTAAGAAACCATCCCTAAAAATAAATATAAATCCTGACGAATCTTTCAATTTTTTTGGAAAAAAAATATTAATTTCTATTGGTGAACCTTTCCTTTTTTGAAAAAACTATTAATTTTATTACTAATTTTTTTAAATTGCTAGAAATTTATAAAAAATATTGGAAAATCTTGATAAAAATAGGAAATTGCATTTATAATTACCATGATAAATTGTTCCTTTAAAAATAATTCCTATGGAAAAGTAAGATCCTGAGGCTGGTAGTGATTGACTAGTTCTAAGTTTAAGGTGCAGTGCTTGTGTCTATAATTCCTTAATATTTAAATCAAACATTGAATATCTTAAATCGACCCTAAATTATTTTTCACCACCATTGATTTTATGCATAATCTACTAGTTTGGATTCATTTTCAAGCCTTATGGGAATTGGAGCTCTAAAGTACATTTGGGCCCATGTAATTTAATCCCAACCATTAGATTATAAATAAAATCAATTGTGTTGATTTAAAAAAATTGGTGATATGGCCCTAAATTAAGCAATAATTATACAATATTATTGGTTAATTAATTTCATTTTCTACTATAACATAAAATTTAGGTGAATTTGATCTAATTAGGTATTGAATATCTTGGAATTTTTTATTTTTTTTTAATTTTAATAAAATAAATGTTCTAGTGATTTAACTAGGACTAATTTTATAAAAAATTGGTGATTCAAGCCACCTTACAGCTTGTACTATTAGCCAATTGGTGAAGATTAACCACTAAAAAATCAATGATATTCTAGTGGCCCATTCAGTAATGGTTTCCTTGGAATGAGATCAATAAAATTTTGTATGCGATAGTGTAGGGTTTCCCTCGTTAGTGAGGTGAATACATCTTGATGCCCTTTAATAATATATATTTCATCTACTTTTTTTGCATATTCATAATGGTTGTTTTTGAATGAGTGATTACCATAATTGATCTTACCTCCTTAGGTTATAATAATAGAAATATAAATGTTCTAATTTGAGAAATAACATGTTGAAATTATTTTAAAACAATAAAAGATATAATATTTGTAAATCACCTCTACTGTTTGATACTTCTATTCACCCAACTCATCTACCTACCTAAATATTTTAATCTTAACTCACTCATCCCATGGACTGTCATTATGGGTGCAGTGTTGTCTATAGATTCAATCTCTTAAAAACTTAGTGGGTGATCCCACAATAGTGGTTTACAATTTTTGGCCAAACTAGACACTGAAATAATTTTTTTAACTAAATCTTCACTTTCAGGCACCTATAGCAAATAAACTGTGAGGAATTTGAAGATGATGCAAACTATAGTTTCATGATATTTTTTTTGTTGATTCTAAATATATTTTTTTCAAAAATTTTGAAATCAGATTGCACTTCTTTTTCCATCTCCCTCGAAAACTAGTTTTTTCAGAAAACAACATTTTTAAAAAGTGACGCTCACTGCATAACGCATAACTTTTTCCATGAAGGATAAAATTCTAATTATTTTTAATTTAGATTTGTAACTCTGATATCTAGTGCTTCCACTTCGTTAGATATTTTTTTATTGAATATTTCTTCTTTAATCAAGTTTCAAAGTCAAACCAATTACAATTCAGACATAGCACAACCGTATAACGTGTAACTTTTTTTGTATGTATTAAAATTAAATTTTTCTTTTTTTGTTGGATCAAGGAATTCAATATCTAGTGCACTCATATTTTTCAACTTTTTTTTATAATCTGCTATTTTTCGACTTGTGTAGAACATAGATCTTGATTTTCGGTAAAAAACATACATTCACAAGAAATAAAAAATAAATATAATAATAAAATTAAATTTTATTAAAATTATAATTTTTTGGAAGCTTATAATAAGGAATACATACTTACAAAAAATAATTATTAATTGAATTAATTTTATCCCCCAAAAGGTAAATAAAAAAGTGGTTTTTTATCACCATTTTGATAGGTGTAAAGGAGACTCCGTTATAGGTATGGTTTAAAACTTGTGGGGTTCTATCCAAGGGGGCTTGGTATAATGTGGTTTGATCAAAACCTCTTCAATTGGAATCCTTTAAATGGAACATTTAAAGGATTAAATCATTATATTTTCTAAAAATATGTTATTTAAGAAAAAATCAGGATCTCCCAGAAATTGTAAACCACTATTGTGGCAACACCCTAGTAGATATAAAAAAAATTACTTCCAATTTTAACAATGAATTGTAGATCCTTCCCATTCAAAACACCTATGAGTGGAATAGGAGTTCCTTGTCCTCTTCAAGTAGCGCTTCTAGGTTGAGGGCATGGCTGTCATGGCACATGGCCTAGGGGCTCGAGGGTTTGGGCCTATGGTCGATATATGGCACGCTTTTAATTAGGCCTAGGAACGAGGGCATAGGGTGGCATAGGGGTTTTAGGGCATAAGGCCTAGGGTACATAGCTCTTAGGGGTTTGAGGGTACAACATGAAACATGGTATAGGGGTTTGACGGGCTGGAGAATGGAGGGGGTGGTGGAGTGAAGAATGGGTTTGGAGGGTGGTATGGCATGGAAGGAAGGATGGACGAAATTCAGGGCCGAGTGGAGGAGGTTCAAGCCTGGAGTGGCATTGGAGTGTACAGGGCATACAAGCCTAGGGTCAGGGAGGACAATAAGTACAGGAGGGCACTGACTCACCCATTGAGGGCATAAGGCACAGGTACAGGGTGGCATGGTTGGAGGGTATAGACAGGGCTGAGGGTATAGGGTTTTAGGGTTTTAGGGGTATAGGCTGGAGGGTAATGGGTTTACAATTATGGGTATAAGGTATAGAATGGAAGGGAATAGGGGTGGAGGGTGGGGTGGAGGCTTAGGGAATGGAGGGTGGCGGAACAGTGGAACATGGTGGACAGATGGACAGACATAATGGAATGGATGGATGGACTGCATTAGTTGAAACATTTGGGCATGAACATGTTCTTCCTTCAGGGGATATATAGTTTCTACATCCACTTGGACATGATCCTGACACCAGACCTCTAGGCATGGACTGCAATACCATTACACCTTTACCTTGTACCTCTAGAGGCCTTGCTGCCTTGGACATTTGTAGCATAATAGATAATAAAATCAGTGCTACTATTGCCAACATCATACACCAATTCCTCATCCTCCTACAACTAAATCAAGTCTAATTATATTATATAATCCTCAAAATATCTCAACTAAATCTCTAAATAATGCTTCACTACAATAATATCCATTTTGTGTAAGAAATAAGTTTTCATTATTTTGATTTAATATTGGATATCTATCTCTATTGATTTTATAGGTGGATATCCATTAATAATAATGGATATCCATTTTTCTTTGGTGTTTACCATTGTAAATTGTACTTTTTACCCAACCCAAATAAAAATTCAAAGATGCTTAAATTCACATTTTTACCTAACTAAAATCGCATTTTTTTTTCCATCGTCACTTTTGGCCCATCATGATCCTGCACTCACCCATATACACATTCATTTTGGAAAGAAGAATAATATAGTTTTCATCAAGAAGGAATAGAAAATAATGAAGAATAAAATAGAACAAGAAGTTATCACTTACAAATTTTAAATTCTTGGGGCTATAAGATAGTGATGATCCAAATTTTTTTTCATGCCCACACAATATTTTTCAAGATAAAATTATGTACCAATCATCAAGAATAGTGATAATCCAAGCTCTCAGTTTTTTCAAAATTTAATAATAAAATATTAAAAATCAACCCCAATAAGTAATCATCTTATTAGATTAAACAAAATCATGTCCAAGGTGAGTATGAGATAATAATGGGCTAAACAAAACTTTTGAATTATAATGAAAATGCTAAAACGTAAATCTAAGCAAATTCAAATAAAAAATTAAATTAGTTATCTACAAAATGTAAAAAATAGTAGTAATAAAAGTTGTTGGAAATTGAGTTCATAGTTTATGGGTAAGTATTTTTAAAAGGAAATAAATGAATTTGATAAATAAATAATATGTCAATGAAGAACTACCATTTTTTTGAAAAAGAAGTAGGTGTCATTCCTTCTAACTTAAGTAAGAGGAATACACACACATATATATAAGGAATGTAGAGATGGTGTATGTAGAAATTTAATAAAAATTACCTATTAAAATTATCATGAGGCATATATTATGTTTTTAGATTCTTGAGACTTTTCTAGACATAACATTTTCATTTTATTAGATTTAGATTGAAAAAATGTCCATTAGATCATCAAGGGTGAAGTTGACGACTAATTTAAATATTTGATCCTTATAATTTTTTTATGTTAATATATCTATCTACACATGTTAATGTATCTAATACCACTATAATATAGAAATATAATATATGAAGACCTCCCAACCTATCATTTGTAAAAAAATGAATGTTTAGTATTAAACCAAGAAAAAATTACATATAATAAAAAATGAGAAAATATCTATTTTTAAAATAGATATCTATTTCCTCATATTGATATAATTTCCTTTTGACTTATGAAACCAATTTTTTTTTAAAATTTTTCCTAACACTTACACATAGTTTTCACGTAATGGCCATTGTTTGACCCATCATATTCTCACATTCACCCTCTAGTTTATAGGGCTTCAAAAATAACAAGCTGGTATGTGTCCACTATCTTTCCATGTGAACCAAGGATTCCATAAAAGTAGCTTCGAGGATAACGAGGGAGTTTTGTTTCCAATATAAAAGAAATCCAAGATATTTATAAAAAAGTAACATGAGGGAGAAAACTCTTACATGTCACATGACTTGCAATTAGGCTTTAACATATCAAATTAATTCAAATTATATTTAATTAAAATTATATGTTTATCAATGTATACATGGACACTTAAGGAATTATAGATATTTTTAGAAGATTTTATTCCCATCCATACCAATTAAAATTATAAAAATGAGAAATTGTCCTTTTAAGATGTCTTAAAGATGTTCTTTTCACATTAATCCATACAACCACATTCTAATTAATTTTAAACATTAAAAAAAGTGCATACAAATCATTTAGCAACACTTGAATAATATTTAGACATCATAAATAATATTTAGACATCATAAATAATATTTATAATGAAATTATATGAGTACCTAGGGTCTTACAAACTTGGTTTTTGTGGCAATACTGGATGCACATAGACACATCTTAATCATCCCATGAGTGGATTGACATGATGAAAAAATGCATGTTACTACTCTTTGAATTAAATTCCATTGGATTATACATGTACATTGCACACTCATTAAACACACATCAATCCACATAAAATAATAATTGAAGAAACAATAACTGAAATAAATGAGCATTAATCACACACACAATGCAAACCACATCTCTAGTGCACTAAATATGAATGAAACCTATCTCAATAGTAAGCATCTCAAAAACCATATCATAAAATGGATTCTCAAATTGATATAACAATAATGCAGGTAATAAATATGCATTCAATAAACTTATAAATAATTTAAAATGACAATATGACAACATCACAAGATTCATAATTCAAGATAACATCATACATCTATATCTAACATCCCATATTATCATATAGAAATAATAAATTTGAAAACATCTATAATCATATTTGATTATCATATAATATACAATTTCATGTAATCTTATAGATGTGAAGTATCTTCAAATTGGATCAATATAGTTCATCATAATAATACCTTGATACAATGACTCAATAGAGATACCGACATAAGTGATCCTTATAGAATAACACTTAATATTTTCAATGATTATTAAATCTTTTATAAATAAATGTGGTATTGTAACCATTAAGTAGTGAATGGACCCATATGGGTGAGTCCTAATTAAGTACTAGTAGCACTTAATTATTTTTAAGCAAGGAAGCACACACATTCTTATGAGTTTCCTAGGAATACAAATATTTCAACTTAGCTAAGATTAATAAAATATGTACAAATAAAATATTGCACTAATAAGGATTTATGCCATAATTAAGTTTAACCAAGAAATCTAATAATAAGAATAGAGAGATATTTTAACAAATTACATATATCATTATATTTAGAAGAGTATTATGAGATGTAGATTTTTATTTTAGTGTTCATAACCATATGAAAAGTCATGAAAAATAACATAACATTGAAACTAGATGTAAGGTGGTTCTTAGAGCCATGGTGACTCATGAAGAGGAGTGATAACAGACTTGACTTGTAGATAAGCTTGAAGGCCATAAAGTCCATACTCTCTTCCGAGTCCACTCATCTTGTAGCCTCCAAATGGGGCATCATCATCAACTACAAGATAAGTGTTAATCCACATAGTTCCTGCACGGAGAGATCTTGCAACTCTATTAGCTACATTGATATTTTTAGTCAAAACTCCAGCCGCAAGACCATAGATTGTCTTGTTTCCTCTCTCTATTACTTCTTCTATAGTTCTGCAAAAAACATTTTAAAGTTTAGAGTAAATCTCAAAGTGACCTCATTATTGTAAAATAAATAATTATAATGGATGAATATTTACTAGTTAATCACATAAGTTTAACATAAATTAGAAGATAATGTTAGAAGATAATTTTGTATAGAATGTTAATGTAATAAATATATTGAAGAAATATCAAAATAACCTATTTATAAACATCCTTACTTGAACTTCAAAATAGACATGACTGGCCCAAATATTTCTTCTTGAGCAATCCTCATATTATCCTGCATTAAATTATAGTAAAATAATGTTGAATAATTGACCCATTGCATGTTAATTAACTAATTATACATTAAAATATTAAAATTACCTCAACATCGATAAAAATTGTAGGTTCGATGTAAAATCCCTTTTCACCCAAGGAATGACCACCAACTAATAAATTGGCTCCATCTATCTTACCATATTGAATGTATTTCAATACTTTTTCAAATTGAATTTTATTAATCTGCAATAAAAATAATATAATATTTTGTCACTTTTAATAGATATAAAATGAATAAACATTATATAAAATCTATGGATGAACAATCGCTATGTAATTATAAAAAACAATTTCTTTACTTTAAGAATATTTAACAAATTTTTACTATCACACATAATTAAATATTAAAAAGAATTATCAATTTAATAAATAAATAAATCAAATTAACATAAAATGCAATCTTCAATATAAAATATATTATTAGAAGAGGCAAAAAATAAAATATATTTAAATGTCACTCTCTTAGCACTATGGAAACCTCATGCTATTAATGCATACTTTCAACTTAGATTATAAATAATTATGCATACTTTTGAAAAAAAAGAAGGATCAAATTGTGGAATACCTGAGGACCGTGCTGTACTCCCCCTTTAAATGAGTCACCTACCACGATCTTCTTTGCTCTTTCTGCTATTTTCTTCACAAATTTATCGTAAAAACCTTCTTGAACAAACACTCGTGTACCTGCTATGCATACTTGCCCCTATAACATAATCCAAGGGTTTTAATTTTTTTCCTAAAGTCCATATCAATATAATATTTATTGATATCAATCATAATAATGTAAATAATTGAGTATTGAAACACACCATGCTTGTGAATGTAGCAGCATTAGCAATTTCTACAGCTTCATCAATATTAAAATCATCCATGATAATTAAAGGTGATTTCCCACCAAGTTCTAATGTCACTGGCTTCAAATTACTCTTTGCTGCAGCTTCCATTATCAATCTCCCCACTTTGGTTGACCCTGTAAATGCAACCTAGATAAAATATCATATTAGTTTATTTTAGTTATATGTGTTTTTAAAAATTAAATAAAAAAAGATTCTTAAAATAATTTTTGTAACTTAAATCAAAGATAATCACATATTTCAACAAGATAATGTAATCAAAACACTTTAATATTTCATACTTACCTTATCAATATCCATATGATTACTTATGGCAGCACCAGCTATGTCTCCAAAACCAGGAAGTACATTAAGGACACCAGCAGGTATTCCAGCCTACATTAATCCCAAACCAATTAAATAATATTAAAAATTATTCTAAATCCATTCTATAAAACAAATAATTGAAGTATAAATCTTCTAAACTAAATTCCAATATTCCAATATTGTATATTCCCACATTTTTATTTAAATTGTCAATGGCTTCCAAATTTACTTAAGTTCATATTATAAAATGTCTCAGAAAAGTTATCTACAATAGAAAAAGTTATATATCATATACCTCTATAGATAAATGGGTACAGTAAAGTGCAGATAAGGGAGTGTACTCTGCAGGTTTGACAACTACTGTGCATCCACAAGCCAGAGCAGGAGCAATCTTAGTCAAAAGCATATATAGAGGAAAGTTCCAGGGTATAATCTGACCACACACTCCAATGGGTTCGTGCAGTGTATATCCTTGGTATGGCCCATTCATCTTTAATGTCATCCCATGGATTTTATCAGCGTACCCTACAAAAATTAAAGGTTAAAGTTTTTGTGCTAGATCATGGCCCTGATTCACCCAGCATAAACATATTTGCAGAGAAGTGCTTATAGTTTCTGATTAGATAAAAGGGTCCAATTTTATTATAAAACAATAATGATGGAGTAAGATATAATTGTAGTCAAATTGTCAAGCACACACCAACACAACAATTGAGTAAGATACAACTGCACCCAAATCATTAAGCACAAACCAATACAATGATGGATTAAGACACAACTACACCCAAACCATCAAGCACAAACCAACATAATGATAGAGTAAGACACAACTGCAACCAAACCGTCAAACAAAAACCAATGTGATGATGCAGTAAGACACAATTGCAACCAAACTGTCAAACACAAACCAACGCGATGATCGAGTAAGACACAGCTGCAACGAAACCATCAAACACAAACCAACGTAATGATGGAGTAAGGCACAACTGCAAGCAAACTGTCAAACACAAACCAACATGACAATGGAGTAAGACACAACTGCAACCAAATTGTGAAACACAAACCAACGTAACGATGGAGTAATACACAACTGCCAAGCACAAACCAACACAACGATGGAGTAAGACACAACTGCAACCAAATTGTCAAGCACAAACCAATGTGATGATTGATTAAGACACAACTGCAACTGAACTGTCAAGCACAAATCAATGCGACAATGGAGTAAGACACAACTGCAACCAAACGCCAAACACAAACTAACGTGATGACGGAGTAAGACACAACTGCAACCAAACCGTCAAACACAAACCAACACGACGAGGGGGTAAGACACAACTGCAATCAAATCGTCAAACACAAATTAACACGACAATGGAGTAAGACACAACTGCAACCAAACTGTCAAACACCAACCAACGTGACGACGGAATAATACAGAACTACCGCTAAACTGCCAAGCACAAACCATCACAACTACAACCAAAACGCATCTCTTTACCTGCATAGTATCGGAGAATACCGATTGATTTTGGCACGTCGAGTACTTTAACAAGATCCAGAGGTTTTCCTCCGTCCCATGATTCCAACATTGCAAGTTGCTCCGAATGTTGTTGAAGCAAGTCTGCAAACTTGTTCAGTATGCGGCCCCTCTCCTGAAATCACAAGAGTATTTATTGGGTTATGACTTATTAAAAAAAAGTTAAGTAAAAACCACTTTCCCTTGGATGAGTGCGAGAGCTCACAGAGCCAGGCATGCGAGGCCATGGGCCATGGTCAAAGGCAGCCCGGGCTGCTTTGACAGCCAAATCAACATCTTCTTTGGTGGCTTCTGAAACACTCGTTATGACTTCCTCTGTTCTTGGATCAAACGTCTCGAATGTTTTCCCTGCAGCACAGCACAGTCATCCATTAATGGATGTTCAGAAGGCCATAATTGATCTACCACCTAAGATAATTACCTGAAACTGAATCCACAAACTCTCCGTTGATGAAGAGCTTTGTGTATTTCAGTGTGACTGGAGGTTTTATGGGCCCACCATCCTCCATTTCTAACTTCCAAGGCCCTGCTTCTGCTTCTGGTCCATTACAATTAAGAGATGCCATGAACCCAATTTCTTTCTCTCTTCCTCTATTCAAACCAAATTTGTTGCACAACTTGTAAAACTAAGGTAGAATCATCTCTACAAATAGGGAAATTAGGCAGCAAAGCTTCTTGTTTTTTTAATCAAAGTCAAGGTGTTCTACAAACCCACATTAAGGAATGGCAAGAAATTCAAAAAAAACAAAACAGATAGATCAACCCATATCATAAAAACGTATGAAGATTGATACCCATATCATAAAAAAGTATGAAGATTGACACCCATATCATAAAAAATACGGAGATTGAATAAAAGATAAAGAAAATCTAATGTATGACTTTCAAAATACAATTAACATTCCAGACCTATTTTGATCAAAGGGAAAAAAAATCCATAATTTACCATCAATGATATATACGATTACTTTGGAATGACGAAAATATGTTAAATTTTATTTTTTGACAATCATGCTTGACCCATTCAACCTTATTTTCCAAAGAGTTCGTATATTATTTAAGTCAGACCAAAAAAGCATTGACTTGGCCGTCCGAATAAATTTGTGGCTAACTTCAATAAGTATTTCAAAGAATACCTAACTATAACTAAAACAAGGGCTGTACAGTTTCAAAACAGTTACAACTTCTATTATAAAGTAGTAAAAAAATATAATTAAAATTAAAATCTATCTAAAACTAGCAATTGCACCTTGGTGTGCAATGGGTACGCTGAAGAGGTGTGGAAGGTCAATTAGGAAAAAAATGGTCTATTTTTTGCAAACATTTTGCAATACATGAGGTCAATTGACAGACTATTTAGAAAATGATGTTGTTTGTGCAACAAAGGTCTCAATGGAGAAGTGATAGCTTCAAATCAACTATGCATCTTTTTATAGGGGTCCAAACACGACCAAAACACAACCTCTAAGTGAGGAGGATAATTAAGCTCTATTACCAACAGGCTCATGTTATGGAGAGAGAGAGAGAGAGAGAGAGAGGTGGGAGGCAGGGAGGGGGATGGGTAAGAGTGAGAGAGAGAGGGGGGTAAGGCAATAGAGGAAACAATAGAGTGAGACTTAAAGAACAAAGAGAGAGGACTTGAGAAAGAGGGATATACAAAGAGGGGAGAGGTAGAGAGAGAGAGAGAGAAGAGAGATAAAAGGAAATAGATATTGAGAGAAGAGAGATTAATAGTTAAAATTGCATTTATAACATCTAAAAAAATCTCCTTCCATTATGTTGTGATAGATGCCATACCCTATTATAGAGCTCCTATACCAACATTTGCAACTACAACATTTGATATGTCATTCACAATTGTACTAATTGGGGAGGTGTAATTTCTATAGAAGAAAGGGGCAAGGGAGGAGAACACTTGGAAATTTCATAGGACATGTCATTTTTCATTGAATGTACTAAGTTATAACATGTTTGTTGGTTTGAATCCATTGTGATTGACCCGCTATATTTTTTTTTCACTTCTCTTGTTTACATTGTTTTTACACTTTTGGGAGTCTTAAATTACATTATGCCATTATTTTCCTTATACCCATTCTCATCCATGCAGTGCTAGAGAAGTGATGCAAGACAATGAGAGTGTTCTCATCCATTCATAAAAATATTTCACAAAGGAGACATTGGATTCGGTGAAGCGTAGTTGGTAGGCACAATGCAAGGATCACGCTTAAAGTCCGCATGAATGAAGCCTTTTAGGATATCAATTGTGATCAAGGAAATAGGGTAAAAAGTGCATGTTAAGACTATGGAAATTAACACCATTTTGGCTGTGAAAGTTGGCAAAAGAATTCCTCTAGATGGCCTTGTGATATCTGGTACAAGTTTTGCACATGAGAGTAGCTTGACAAGTGAATCTGTGCCTATGGAAAAAGAAGTGGGTAAGGCAATGTGGGGTGGCACTACAAATATTTTCCTGATTCAAATATTTTGTTTCATTCATGTTTGAATCCTTGTAAATGGATGCATATTACTTCTTCATTGAGACCTTTATTGCACAAATATACCCAAACAATAGACCATTTTTTTTCAAAATGACCTTCCACATCTCTTCATCGTACCCATTGTACACCAAGGTGCGATTACTAGTATATTAATATTATTGTACAAAGAAAATTGTTAATATATAAAACTATGGGGTGAAATAATTAAATTGATGTGTTAACATCCTTTATTTCTTATATTATTAAGATAATCAAGTTGTGTACTCTGTTGTTAAGATCAAATTTGTACACATGCTCTAGAAGTGTACATGTACAGGTTTATACATGGATATCAATCAAAGAAGAATTTAGGACCAGATTTGCACATAATCCTTTCAACGAGAATATATACATGTATATGTTCATATAAGCCTATGTTATATGGCTATCAATAAAATGTGTATTTAGAAACCAAACTTACTATAATTTCTACCAAACTAACCAGTCTGAACTAACCATAGGACCCAATGTGTGTGTGCACGCATGTAGATGCAAATTTAAATTTTAAATCAAATGGGTATTCAAAAAGTAGATATAATGTCCTATCAAGGCTACTAAACTATGTATTCTCTCCCTAGCCAAGTGAGATCCTTAATTTATACAAGGGAATTGTTTTCCACTTACATTACACATTGTTCAACAAGGTGTGTCACCCCCTTCACATTTGAGTAGGTGCCTCTTTTGTGAAATATCAAGGAAATCTATAATAAGGAATCATTCTTGTAGATAATCCAATCATGCCCTGATGCAAACTACAAGTATATACAAAAAAAATGATGTGTATAAAAATTGTATTTGTAGAAATATAGATGATGTGTTTGTATATATATATATATATATATATATATATATCAATTTCATAAACCAGACTAACATGGATTCTATCAAAGATGTTATGTGTACTCTAATTACATGTCCCAATGTGCATACACATTATCAATGAAATGGGTATTTAGAAATGAGACTTTGCAAGAAATTCTATTCAATATTGAATAAAATTATAAACCATACTTACAAGGATTCAAAAAAAGCCTTGAATCATACCACGTGAACTATAAGGGCCCAATTTTTATACATATTATACATATAAATATAAATAGGCAGAGACATACATACACATGTTTATATGGATATGCAATGAAATGATTATTCAACAATAAGACTCACTGAAAATTCTATCCAGCATTGAAAAAAAAAAAAGTTATAAGGATTCCATCAAAGTCTTGAATATATTGTGTATGCTAATCACAAGGTCCAATTATATATACATATTATACACATACATATGTACAAACATAGACTTAAAGACCTGTGCCCATATGTATATCAATGAAATGAATATTCAACAATACGATTTGCAGGAACTTTTATTGAGTCTTGAAGAAAATTGAATATAATTACAAGATCTATAGTTTTCTTCAGTGCTCAAAATTTTCCTAAATGTTTGGACTATTGAATACCCTTTTATATATATAAAAGAAGGGATATGTATATTCACAGGATTTTTAGTTTTCTTCTATATATATATGGTATGGATATAATATAAAAATGAATATATACTCATTAAATTTATAGTTTTCTTTAGTGTTTTATAGCTTTTTAACAAATTTGAATTGCTAAATACCCATGATACGAGAACATGTATATATATGAAATGAGAGTTTAAAAATTAGATTGAGATTTACAGTCACAACACATCCACACAACCACCACATGTTTAATGATCAACTGTAGGTGTAATGTAATAAGGGTTACTCATGTGATTGAAGTATGAACAACCCTCATCCACTAAACCCCACTAAACCTGCATGACTACATTCATATAGAATAGAAGAAAAGCTTATAATGTAGGATATGTTCCAGAGTGCTTCTTCAATTCAAATATTTTGAGAGCATCCCTGTAAAATCTATATTGTGCATATCCTGCAATCATTGCATTCCATGAGATGCCATCTCTTTGGGGAATTTTTTCCAAACAGTTCATGTGCCTTTTCTATGCTTCCACATTTTGCATACATGTCCACCAAGGTAGTTGCAACTGCAAGATTTGATAAAATTCCTCTATTTTGTATGCTTTGATGGATGCCCATACCCTGTTCCAATGCTCCTATTTTGGCACAAACAAGGAGAATGCTAGAAAAAATTGCAGGAGTCTAGCTTGACACTTGCCAATTGCATTTGCTTGAAAGTTTCTAAATCTTAAAAAAAAAATCCATTTTGTGCATATCCTGCAATTATTGCATTCCATGAGATAACCTCTTTGTGAGGCATTCTGTCAAATAGTTCACGTGCCTTTTCTATGCTTCCAAATTTTGCATACATGTCTACCAAAATCCTCCTTCCATGATGCACCCTTGATGGATGTCCATACCCTATTCCAAAGCTGCCATTTTAGCACAAGAAGGGAGGATACTAGCCCAAGTTGTGGAATTTGGCTTTACACCTACCAATTGCATTTGCTTGAGA
>VDFB02252439.1:0-18095 GCA_007258455.2 Sequoia sempervirens
GACATGGGGATGGGGAGAGCTATGGCATGCCATCTATATTGGTATCAAACCCAACACACTTCCATGCTTCTTTTCTTATTTATTTATGAATCTTTTAATGTGCCTTCAATTATGCTTCACGTCAATGACGTTTCCATTGCAGCGAAATCCGGTGGATGAACAAATGATAGAGTTCAAGGGCATAAATTTTAAGGTTGGTGATCACATCGACCTTTGGAGGCTACATAAATGGGTTGCCAAAGGAGTTATACATGTTGTCGACAAAAACACTCACACCCACTACTTTAAGCACCCGAGAAAAGGGTGTGTGAGAGTCGGCATTGTTAAGGCCATTGCTAGTGAACGCTATGTGCCTTTTCCACGTCCTAGCACAGAGACTGTCAGAGAATGCATGGGAAGCTTCGTCATATGGAAGCTCACTAAGATGAAGCTTTATGTTTCATAGGTACACATAAACAATATGTTGTATATATATCATACTACGTATATTTTTTACATGCATACATTAATTCTCATTAAATGTTTGCTATAGTGTGAAGGTGTTAAACCTATCAAGGACAAAGCACAGCCTATGAATAAATCTGTTGTTTCACGTTCATCATCTGCGAGGGTTCATGGAATTGGAATCACCCCTACTAAAATACACAAGGTCCCTAAGAAACATGCCATTTATTATGCAGGCATGAACTCGATTGCAAAGAATAGGTAGCATAGGAATGGATGAGACAGGCTCTGAATACTGATTCTGCATTGTGGGTTTCTTTATTTGATTATTGAACAATTGTGGTGTAGAGATACACCATTTTCATGTGTTTGAACACTATGTTATACATTTGATACAAGACTTTTCATGGGCCTCTCTAATTATTTGATTATTGAACAATTATGTTGAACATATATACTAATTTCATGTCATTGGAACACATATTTTTTATCCATTTCATATTAGACTTTTCATAGCCCTGTAATTGTTTCATTACGATCAAGAATGTAATGAACTCCACTTTCAATTTTTAGAACAAGTATTTTGTTGACTGTATATAGCATATTTCCTTTTTCCATGTGATTGGAACAAATGAAATGCTAGCAGTGTTTGCAGTCTTGGAAAACATAGTCCCCTGTCAGTTATTTTTTTATGATAAGTATTTCTTTCGTTACGACCAATAATGCAATGAAGTCCACTTTGAATTTTTAGAGCAAGTCTTTGCTAGGGTGGAGATGGCAGATTTCACTTTTCCACGTGATTAGAACAAATAAAATGATTGCATTCCTTGCAGTGTTGGAAACCGCACTGTCTGTTGTTAGTTATTTGCTTCTCAAAAAGTCTTTATTTCATACGCTCCCAAAAACAAATGAAATCCACTTTCAATTTTTAGAACGACTATTAGGTAGAGTGGAAATGGAAAATTTCCTTTTTCCATGTGATTGGAACACATAAACTGCTTGCATTGATTGCAGTTTTGGAAAACACGTTGTCCCTTGTTAGTTATTTCCTTATGATCAGTGATTATTTCTGATGCTCCATAAATGCATTTAAGTCCACTTTCATATTTCATGAAATGTTTTAAATTTTATACGTTCCAAAAATGTAAGCAAGTCCACTTTCAATTTTGATAACTAGTTGGTTGAGTAAAAATGGCATTTATTTTTCCATTGTGCAATTGTTAAGTTCTATTGTTAATCTTGCCATCAAGGCTCCAATCCCTTTGGCATTTACTTTTTGAAAATTTATATTGGGGATGAGGTCCCCCCTTTGTGACCTCACCGGTTCATAGCTCTAGGTCAAAAGTGTTTTCTGCTCTTAATTAAATAAAATATAAGACTATGTTCTTGCAGATTTCATGACACTTTTTCTTGCCATGTAAAATTTCATTACAGACTATCAAATGCCATCAAATAATCGTAGGAAATTCCGCCTCAAGTCTTATTATTTATGTCAAACTTACTTACAAATGTAAGTACATGCAACTACCACTTTCTGTTATGCACACTATAAGAAACCAATGTATTGAAGTTGAGCTTCATAATTTTTAACAACCCTTAGTTTCAAAAAATATTTCATTTCAATATCTCTTCATACGTTTCCAACACAAAATGCACATAACAGTTGCATGATGGAAAACACACTGGGTTGTGACTCCCTTCTAAATTCTTGTTGAATGTCCGCTTTCTTTTATGCAGACTTTAACAAGACAATGTTTTGAATTTCACCCTCTTTTTCTATGACAACCCTTGCTTTCACCAAACATTCCATTTTAATACTTGTTCATATGTTTGGAACACAAAATGCACATATTAGTTGCATGATGGAATACATAGTGGGTTGTGCGTCACTTCTTATTTGATGCAGAATGTAACAAAAGAATGGTTTGAAGTTCACCTTCTTGTTTGTTGACAACCCTTATTTTCAACAAAACACTCTTCTTCAATATTTGCTTATATGTTTCCAACACAAAATTTGCATAACAATTGCATCATGGAAAACACAGTGGGTTGTGGCTTACTTCTTATTTTATGCAAGCTGTAAGAAATGAATGTTTTGAAGTTCACCTTCTTGTTTGTTCACAATTGTTAGTTTGAGAAAAACCCTCTTCTTCAATATCTACTCATATGTTTCCAACACAAAATTTACATAACAGTTGCATCATGGAAAACACAATGGGTTGTGGCTCACTTCTTATTTTATGCAGGCTGTAAGAAATGAATGTTTTCAAGTTCACCTTCTTGTTTGTTGACAACCCTTACTTTGAGAAAAATGCTCTTTTTCAATATTTGCTCATATGTTTCCAACACAAAATTTACATAACAATTGCATCATGGAAAACACAGTGGGTTGTGGCTCACTTCATATTTTATGCAGGTTGTAAGAAATGAATGTTTTGAAGTTCACCTTCTTGTTTGTTGACAACCCTTACTTTGAGCAAAACATTCTTTTTGAATATCTACTTATATGATTCCAACACAAAATTTGCATAGCAGTTGCATCATGGAAAACACATTGGGTTGTGGCTCACTTATTTTATGTGGGTTGTAAGAAATGAATATTTTGAATTTCACCTTATTGTTTGTTGACAACCCTTACTTTGAGAAAAACACTCTTTTTCAATATCTTCTCATATGTTTCCAACATAAAATTTTATACTTGATTGCATCATGGAAAACCATGAGTGGGTTGTGGCTCACTTCTTATTTTATGCAAGCTATAAAAATGAATGGCTGAAGTTCTGCAGCCTATTGTTGTTAACAACCCTTACTTTGAGAAAAAGAAGAAACACTCTTTTTATATATCTGCTTATATGTTTCCAGCTTACAAAATTTACATAACGATGCATCATGGAAAACCACGGTGGGTTGTGGTTCACTTCTTATTTTATCGCGGTCGTAAGAAATGAATGTTTTCAAGTTCTTGAAGTATTGTTTGTTGACAACCCTTACTTTGAGAAAAACCCTCTTGTTCAATATCTGCTCATATGTTTCCAACACAAAATTTACATAACAGTTGCATCATGGAAAACACAGTGGGTTGTAGCTCACTTCTTATTTTATGTAGGCTATAAGAAATGAATGTTTTGAAGTTCACCTTCATATTTTAAACCACTCTTACATGCAACAAACATTCCATTTCAATATTATTATACATTGAACACTAGATGCACATAAAAAAGTTGTAGGATAGAAAACACATAGGGTTGTCCCTCACTTTTCAAATCTTGTTGAAAGACAACAGTTACTATTATGCACACCGTAAGAACACAATGTATTCAAGTTCACCTTCATATTTTTATAACTTCCCTTGCTTGCAGGAAATGTTTGATGACAATGCAGGGGTCAAACAACTCAGATCACTAAACTGGAAAACTCCACCTTTCAAGCAACTTTCCTTCAGAAAACCCTTGTTTGAAAACACCCAAACTAAAAACTAGGCACAAAAACCTTTGGTAGATTCCTCAAAACACTTTAACCAACAAAAAATGACTGACAAAAAGCAATCCCCAACTTAAACATCTTGATATGTGAACTTTCAAAATAGATTGTCCTTAACCTATGCCTTTTAACAACTCTGTCCTGATAGGACAGTCAATCAATGGTCTCCAAATACTCATAAATCGACCAATCCCTATCTTGGAATGGATTCACCTATGCCAAAAAACCTATGGAAAACAAAATTACACAACAATGACTCATATTCCACAAACAAAACTCATCAAGTCACCAATGTACAGAGACATTTATAGATTTTACGCATTTTCCAGACCTTGGGCTTCATGATAACTGCCCAAAACCACCTTACCACGCTCTTCAACCTTCACATCATTTAGAATACTCATCAAACATTCCTCTCACCAATTTTAAGGAGATTCCAATGGTGCAAATCTGACAAACACAATTTTCATTATACACTGTTTACCCTAACACAGGGTTTTAGCCGCCTGGAGAAAAACTTCAATATCTTTGAGAATTTTAAATGGATTTATATGAAACAAAATGAATCATAAATTAGACTCACAGGGATATAATTTACAATGGAGGAGGAGATTATTTATCCCCAGAATATGGCCGTACTATGGCCCCAAACACAAAAAATGTAGGAAAATAACTAAAAAATAGGGTGTCATTGATTTATTCACTATTGCATCAAAGACAAAACTTTCTATTATGTAGACTGTATCAAAATAGTGTATTTAAATTCACCTTCATATTTTATTACAACCCTTAAACTTGCAGCAAGCATTCCATTTCAATTTCCTTATACGGTTGGAACACACTATGTTGAAAAAAAAAGTTGCAGAATGGAAAACATGTAGGTTGTCCCTCACCTTTGAAATCTTGCTCTAAGAGAACAGCTTCCGTTATGCAGACTGTAACAAAATAGTGTATTAAATTTCACCTTCATATGTTCTAACAACCCATTACTTGCAACAAACTTTCCATTTCAATATCCTTATACATTTCGAAGAGAAGATGCACAAGAAAAGTTGCAGAATGGAAAACACAGAGGGTTTTTCGTCACTTCTCAATTCTTCTTGAAAGACAACAGTGTCTGTTATGCAGACTGTAACAAAATAGTGTATTAAAGTTCATCTTCATATTTTCTAACAACCCATTACTTGCAGCAAACATTCCATTTCAATATCCTTATACGTTTCGAAGAGAAGACCACACAAGAAAAGTTGCAAAATGGAAAACACAGAGGGTTGTCGCTCACTTCTCAATTCTTCTTGAAAGACAATAGTGTCTATTATGTAGACTATAATAAAACGGTGTTTTCAAGTTCACCTTCAAATTTTATAAGAATAGTGTGCATCAAATGTAAAAACATTTTGAGTCAATATTATACAATTTGAAGAAAATTACAATCCACATTTAATACTGCTAGCACTGAGAACTATGTCAACCATTTATGAACAGGTATAATCTATGCATTCTCAGCATCCAGAAGCATTTTCCGCACTCTGATTGTCAAGGTGGAATTGATAGCATACAATGTTGGCATCCCGTAATTCTCATGTAGCAGACTGAAGGAGGGCCTGGCACAGTGGATCTCAAACTTGACAACGTGGTTGAATTTGAACATGGCTAGCAACCATTCCTCCACAAGACCTATGTGATTACTAATTAGAGATTCCCCCTTGAGGAATCTCATAAACCTCATGCTCAGCTGGTATGTAAGATTTTGCTTGTGTATGATAACTGTTGGTCGAATGCACACATTCCAGATGCATCCAGCTAGGAAAAGGTCTCGAATTTCTTGATAAAGAGACATTGGCCAATCACATAAATTGATGATCTCTATTTGTAGATTGTAATATTGAACGTCCATGCCCATATGTTCCCATACACCAAAGACGTTGTTGAAGAAGTGAGCATAATTATCATAGTGCAAATTTGTGTAGTTTGGCCCTTTTCTATTAATTCTCCTTAACATATTTTCCCGCAACTTGTACGGGAGGCTCAATTCCTCAATTCGAGCAAGAATATTGCATGGAAAATATGGGTGGTAGTTGGTCAACCAACTAGCCACCCATGCTCGAGAACTATGGGACATCTTGTATAGAACTACAGCACCAGGTACTAAATTTCCTGAAATGAAAGACAAAACAAGTTTTTCAGAAGGTACACCTATTGCATTCTCTAATTAGAAAGACATTGCCAATGCAATGGAAACAGTGAAAATTAAGCAAGGAAAGTGGAAGATATAGATAATGTTAGCACTAAAGAGATTGTACCTATTGTTTGGAATTGAATGAGGCAGCACATGCAATATCTCCAATGGGCATATGGTAACACACGAGTCAAACAGCAGGAAGAACAATGCCTGAAAGGAAAGAGAACAAAAAATTCAGCACATACAACAACATTATCTAATTAGAAACACACGAAACAATTGCTAAAAAAATTGAAAGTGAAAGAAAACTTTTCATAACGAACTAATTGTGTACGGACAGTGTCTTTTCCAACATGGAAAATAATGTGAGCATTCTATTTGTTGCAATCAGATGAGTTAAACTAATGAATTGTAGAAAATATATTTTGTAGTTTATATTCATATCGTTGATTATATTCATTGCACTTATGTATCTTTCTAACTCAAAGCATTGCTTCCCATTGCATAACTAAAAAGAAGATGTTGATACATGACAACCCTTACTTTCACCAAACATTCCATTTCACTATCTGTTCATATGTTTCCAACAGAAAATGCACATAACAGTTGCATGATGGAAAATACAGTGGGTTATCACCCACTTCCTATTTTATGCAGACTGTAACAAAACAATGTTATCAAGTTCACCTTCTTCCTTTATGGCAACCCTTACTTTCACCAAACATTCAATTTGAATATATGTTCATATGTTTCGAACAGAAAATGCACATAACAGTTTCATGGTGGAAAACACACTAGGTTGTAGGTAACTTATGATTTTATGCAGACTGTAACAGAGCAATGTTTTGAATTTCGCCTTCTTGTTTAATGACAACCCTTAATTTTAGCACACATTCCATTTTAATATGTCTTCATATGTTTCGAACAAAAAATGCACATAACAGTTGGATGATGGAAAACACACTGGGATGTGACTCACTTCTTATTTTGAGCAGGCTGTAACAGAACAATGTTTTGAAGAACACCTTCTTGTTTTATGACAACCTTTACCTTCAGCAAAATAGTCCATTTCAATATATGTTCATACATTAGGAACACAAAATGCACATCACAGTTGCAGGATGGAAAACAGATTGGGTTGTGACTCACTTCTTATTAAATGCAGGTTGTAAGAGATTGTACCTATCGTTTGGAACTTAAGGAGGAAACACGTGTAGTATCTCCTATGGGCATATGGAAACACACGAGTCGAACAGTAGGAAGAAAAATGCCTAAAAGGAAAGACAACAAAAATTTTAGCACATACAATTGTTTTGAAAAGAATGCTTGAAAACATGACTGTACTGCTGGAAATGCACTCAATTAGCCTAAAAAAAGCTCTAACAAATGAGGGTTTAATAGAATACTGTATTCCAAACCTTCCCATGCTCTGCCACCATATGAAACATGTTTAGAAATGTCTGCCCATGCTTTAGGAACAAACTTTCAGCCCCATTGAATGCACTTTCCTCAATTACCAACTTGAACGCATCCTTTTTCATTGGAAAACTTTTGTATTTTCTAAAGATCAACAACCAAACATTAAATGGTTCGCTTCCCCTGCATGATTCAACAAATACACTTCTTAAATTACACCCATTACAATCCATCCTATCGTTCCTCTAAACCTGCAACAGTGGGATGGAGGTCTAAAACCTCATAAGACTCTCAAAACCCCTTGTTAAGGGTTCACAAGCAAATTTTGAATTTCTTTCTCTTTACACTTATAAATACCTTGAATGGATTTCCCACCCACTGAACTAAGTAAACAAAACAAATATGCTTACCTACAAATGAAGGTTCATTGAACTATGCTTGTGCAATCCTTAGTAAGACTTGAAGAAGCAGCAAAGTGGAGGAATGTTGGTTGACATTAGCCTTTCACCGTAGCCAAATTTTTATAAGGAAGCATGGTATTGCATAACATCATACCAAAAATTGGACTTATGTAAGAAAAGTTATTAAATTCAAACCATACCTTCCATTGGGTTTACACTCGTGAAAGACAGTTGCTGGTGAGGACTCCTTTCCCCAGATTGGAATGCTAAAGTGAAAAAAAAAAGCTAAAAAATAAATCAAAAAGTTTATGACATGGTACAAGCACATACTAGAAAAGAGGAATCTACAATACCATTTCCTATTACAATATATAAATTCAAATGGGTTTTCTCGTAGTCACCTATATTAGATGTTGTATCCTTTGCCACATCCATAGAAGTTGTGCCTGAAGTCTCACATTGCATATTGGCATTCAAATTCACACTATTGTTTGCGGACAAGGGAAAGGAGTCATCCAAAGGGGTTTGGTGATCTGACTAATGTGTGGAATGCTTCGTACACCAGGTTGGATGTTGATGACGATCCTTGCTTGCACTAAACCATGGAGGCATGTGAATGTTGGTAGTTGCAGCTTGATTAGGATCTAGAATGAATTCAAATGAAAATGCATTTGATTGTCGTAGGTACTCTAGAAACCTCTCCACACATTTTGCGTATGATTGCACCTATTGTAGAGATTGTGGCAATGTACGCATCACTTTGTTCAAGAGTTCATTTTTGTCATTCCAAAGAGACATTGTCACCACGTGTTCATCATATACATGAGTCACAGAAGGAGCTTGCGCAAGGGTCAGAACATTAGGATTGTTTTCTTCTACGACCCCATGTAACAATGTCTCATTCAAATCTATCCCTGTATCAATTGGTTGACCTCCCCCTTCTAAATGACCACACAAAAGAAATTTGTATTAGGCAATAGAAAATGCAAAACACAATTGACTCCCATAAAGTAACGCAATTCGAATTGAATTTCACTTACCATGGACCACCCCTTCAATGACAGATGATCTTTTAATCAAGTCAACAACCTTGAGGACATGTTTGCAAATGTTCCCCTACAAACTCCAAGGGAAGTCACAAACAAAAAGGTGCTCCCCAAATTTCCAAACAAGGTAGTGCATTGACCTACTTTGAATTTTCACCTAGTACCGTCTAGGATCTATTTCATTAGGAATACAGTCATTGTCTAGAATTTCCTTTGCCCACTCCACACTAGATCACACATTTCAACACTTTTGGTTTGTCAAAAAACCATAATGCTGCAACTTTTCCTTTTCCTATAGAATGGTTCCATTTTATAAACAAGTGTGTAATACAAATAGTCCATTCTCCTAGTGCATTTTTTTGAATTATCACACAAGTATCAAGTTTTTAGTGCACAATGGTACGAATCAATGGTTGTATTCATATCCTGGTTGGCATGTGGGAGTAGTCTACAATTTTTTTCCCACATGCCTACGAAAAAAAATCCAATCGTCAAGTAAGCCACAACATATTAGAGGTGACATCAAATAATTTGAATGGTGTGAATCTTGCAAGGTGACAAAAGTTGTCAACTCACCAATTCGACCTTCTCCTTCACACCAGGGCTTGTTGAAGTACTCTAAGAATCGAGGCTGATCATTTAACTCCTAAAAGAAAGAGTTCAATAGCTGAGTGATGCAATATTCTGTGGCACCGATTTCAATCATGATTTCCCCAAGACTACGAAAGATTTCCATTGCCCTTTCCTTGGCTGCATACTTATACACATTCTTTAGCCAAGCCCTTTTGACATGCCAAAGGCATAGAAGCACATGGCATTGAAAGACAACCCTAATAGACAATACAAATGATATTGTTTACCACTTGACTGCATGAGAAAGTGGTATTGAAAATGAATAGCATATGAGAAAGGTACACAAATGAAGAAAGGGATGCACATACTATATGGCTTGGATTTATGTAGTCACCTCATCAGTCAAAAATGCATTGATTCTCCAGTCTAGCCTGGCTCTTCTTCCATGGTCATGCAATATGTGTAGCCATGCAGAGATGTCCACAATCTTGTTTCGTGGGGAGACTACCCATGGAACAGGTCCACCACTCTATTGCTAATCAAAAATTAGGACAGTATACAATGGATACTGTAGACAGAACAACTCTGCGTGAGCATTGTGAAGTTTACAACTAGCAAGATCATTGAAAACGCAAAGAACTATTTATCAATGTTTGTAAGGCCTCACCCCATATTTGTTAGTTACAAATGTGGAATCCATCGAGATGACTAAATTATGCAAGTAGCTAACCATCCTATCCAACATCCATGGAATCTGAACCCCGATAACAAAAGGTGTATTGTTCCCATCAAGTCATTGAAAGTAGAAGTTGTCAAAGTCATGTCCACTCCATAGTAGGATACTTGTCAAATCAACTTTGTGTTTTTGTGTGTGAGTAGAACGCACCTTTCGTAGTCATTCATTACATCCTTTCTTGTAAGGAATTGATCTCTCTTGGACATCATGCCACACAACATAGGATCACTAATGTGTCTATCCATTATTGCATTGACACTAAAATACATGAGAAAAAGGCTTTCAATATAGCTTTTTCACTCTGCGGATATATTAGCGGAAAACATAGAAGGCTTCTCTCCACTTGTGTCATGAATGCCATGGAAAAATTGACCGTTTTTATCAATGTGGAACATTTCTTTATAGATAATATAGGAAACATCGGGTTTTCCTTTCATAACCTTTACTATGAAGTGGTATTGACAACCTCGCATTTGTATAAACATCTTATGTGGTTTCTTCTATGGTGGAGGTTGGTCTCTCTTGTCTTGAGGACTGTATTGACACTAGTAGTTGTGAGAAATGCATCATCTCATCATGTTGAACCAAGAGAGAGTAAAATATCATTTGACCATAGAAATGAATGTCGAAATATACAAACCTCTGATACAAAATTGTTTTGGTATAATTTTTGTCATAGATGGGACACAAGGTGGTAGGTTCTCTTGTTTTCTTCTCCACAAATTTGGCTTCTACACCTTCAACGGACATTTCACCGTGAATGAAATGATCAAGTCTCATAAGAGGAATTACTGCAACAAGGTCAGGGACCTTATCCTTGTTTACGGAAATAGCAATCCATTCCAAATCGGAAGATGAAAAAGGAGAGCCTCCATTTTGTACATCTTGCACTTGCAATTCATCTTGCTTCTTCCATTTCAAACCTCTCCCCATTCTAGGAAATGATAGAATTGGACGAATATTTAAAATTAGTGTGGATTGTGTCAAGAAAAAGAAAGAAATCATTCATTAAACATACATAAAATGTGCTTGCATTGTTGTCACCCACGTGAAACCAATAGGAGGTTTTGGCTTCAATTGAGGAAAATTAAAGGTGATAGATTTAATCAAGCTATGCATAAAATATAACACAAACGTAGGCTGGAAATCAGAAAATCCATCTCAATGTATAGGTGGACATAGAGAACGACAACAAAAAATGACAAGAAAAACATTTGATGACATCCTTGTATGCAAAAGAAAAAAAAAAGTGCATCCATTGCTGCGAGCAACACCAAAATGATAACATGTTTGTTGCATCTACTGAAAAAAAAATGAATTATTAATGGAGAGTATGAGGAAAGGTATAAAGCTGCAAAATTTTCTATGAACCATGATATAAGCGAATGCAGGTTGGAAAACACAACATGTAGATGAGCCTCCACACTAACATAAAGACCGCAACCCTGCATGTACATATAAGAAATATTTGAGAGAATATGGGGTGTACAGACCTCTTTTACATGAGGAGGCATGTTGGGATATTCAACCTTCCATTTCGCTTGACTTAACATGAGGAGAAAAAGCACATCTAGCAGTTAACGAAATAAACAAGTGAAGGTTGAACCACACAATTAGTGGTTCAACCTAGAACTTCGTATGTGGCATAGGAGTGTAACATGCATCACAATATGTAATTACTTATACAATAGCAACAACAGATGTATTATCATGGGAAGATATGTTGGTTGTGTTGCGTGTAAGTGTTAAAGGAGAGGAAGGGTTAGAGGGCAAGAAAAACCTTTGATGACAACCATGTATGTAAAAAGAATAAGTGCATCCATTACTACGAGCAACGTCAAAATGATAACATGTTTGTTGCATCTATTGAAAAAAAGATGAATAAGTAATGGAGAGAATTAGGAAAGGTATAAAGGTGTAAAATTTTGTATCAACTATGATGTATGCGAATGTAGGCTGGTAAACACAGCGTGTAGATGAACCTCCACGCTAACATAAAGACCACAACCCCACATGTAAATATAACAAGGATTTGAAAGAATATGGGGTGTACAAACCTCTTTTACCTGAGGAATTATGTTGTGATATTTAGCCTTCCATTTCATGTGACTTAACATGATGAGCAAAAGCACATCTAGCAATTAACGAAATAAACAAGTGAAGGTTGAACCACATGATTAGTGGTTCAACCTAGAACTTCGTATGTGGCGTAGGAGTGTAACATGTATCACAATATGTAATTACTTATACAATAGCAACAACATATGTATTATCATGGGAAGATACGTTGGTTGTGTTGTGTGTCTAAGTGTTAAAGGAGAGGAAGGGTTAGAGGGCAAGCAAAACCTTTGATGACAACCTTGTATGTAAAAATAATAAGTGTGTCCATTGGTGTGAGCAACGCCACAATGATAACATGTGTGTTGCATCTTTTGAAAAAAAGATGAATCAGTAATGGAGAGAATTAGGAAAGGTATAGAGGTGTAAATTTTTTTATCAACCATGATGTAAGTGAATGTAGTTTGGAAAACATGTGTAGATGAACCTCCACACTGACATAAAGACTGCAACCCTGCATGTAGATATAAGAAGGATTTCAATGAAAATGGGGTGTACAAACCTATTTTACCTGAGGAGGCATGTTGTGATATTCAACCTTCTATTTAGGGTGACTTAACATGTGCAACAAAGGCACATCTAGAAATTCATGAAAAAAAGAAGTGAAGGTTCAACCACACGATGAGTGGTTCAACCTACAACTTTGTATGTGGCGTATGAGTGTAATGTGCATAACACTATGCAATTAATTCTATAGTTGCAAGAAAAAATTTATTAGGGAAGATACCTTGGTTGTAGTGCATGTGTGTGTGTTAATGGAGAGGAAAGGTTAGAGGGCAACCAAAGCCTTTTAGAATATTCTATGTAAATAAATGTGCATCCATTGCTGCCAGCAATGCCAAAAGAATATTTTTTTTTTTGCATCTGTTGAGAAAATCATGAATTAGTAATGGACTGAATCAAGAAATTTATACATGTGTAAATTTTCCTATCAACCATGATGTCAACCAATGCATGTTGGAAAACATAGTGTCTACTGGAACCTCAAAGCAGACATAACGACCGCATGTAAAATCACAACCTCACGTGAAAGAAGAATAAGACGCCATAGTATATGGGGTGTACAAACCTATTTTACCTGAGTAGGCATGTTGTGATATCGACCCTTCCATTTGGGATGACTTAACATGACCATCAAAAGTGTATATGACAATTCATGAACTAAAAAAGTGCATGTTGAACAACACGATGGGAAGTCCAACTTGCAAATTTTTATGTAGCCTATAAGCCTAATGTGAATAATGACATGTAATTACTTCTATGGCTGCCAACAATGTGAACAGAAAAAAACACAATATTTGCATCTGGTGATAAAAAATGACTCAATGAAGTCAAACATTTGTGAACATAAAAATAAACATGACCAACAAAAGAACATCAAGCACAAAAGAAAAAAATTCCACCCTTCAACTTACAACAAGCAAACATAGAGAAACTACAACCCATAGTGTTTTCCAACATGCCTAGTTAATTAATTAGAGAAAGTTCAACACAATTTCTATTCTAGCTGAGACTTGTTTTATATTTTGAAGATGTTCCTTTCATTACATTCATATTGTGTAAACAAGAAAATATTTTCATTCTAAAAAAAGAGAAATAGTTGGTTGGAGACATGAAAGCCATATGTGAAAAGGTAGACAAGTTTTGTAAATAACTTATCAAATAGAAAACCTTTGCATTCTCTAATCAGAAAGACATTCTCAAAGCTAAGCAAACAACAACTGCAAAGCTACAGACAAGTATTGAAAACACTCAAAACTCTATCCAAAAAATGGAAATTGTTGTCCTAAGGGCTGATAAGGAAGCAACTGCTCCAAAGCTACAAATAAAATGTACTTATAACAGAAACCCAACACTGTGTTTTCCGAATTACAAATATTTTGTGCACTTTTTTTTCAATCATGCAAAAAGTTTAAACACAACAATAGAATGTGTGATTTTGAAGACATTCATATTGTTTTGTAAAAATCCATGTTGCAATGCCCTACATGTTAAGAAGCAAGCAAACCCACCATGAGAAACAATTTACATTTAAACAAGGAGATTCAATTAACTGATACCCAACACTGTGTTTTCCAAATTACAATTTTTTTGTGCACTTTTCTTTCAATTGTGTGAAATTTAAACACAACAATGGAATGTGTGATTTTGACGATATTCATACTGTTTTGTAACATTCCATGTTGCAAAACCTTGGGTGTTAAGAAGCAAGCAACCCACCATCACACAACTCTTCACATTTAAACAAAGAGATTCAAATAACTAAAACCCAACACTGTGTTTTCCAAATCACAATTATTTTGTGCACTTTTCTTTCAATCATGCGAAATTCAAAACACAACAATGGAATGTGTGATTTTGAAGACATTCATACGGTTTTCTAACATTCCATGTTCTAAAACCGTAGGTGTTAAGAAGCAAGCAACCCACCATGACACAACCCTTCACATTTAAACAAGGACATTGATATAACTAAAACCCAACATTGTGTTTTCCAAATCACATTTCTTTTTTGCACTTAATTTTTTCAATCATGCGAAAGTTAAACACAATAATGGAATGTATGATTTTGAATACATTCATACAGTTTTGTAACATTCCATGTTGCAAAACCATAGGTGTTAAGAAGCAACCAACCCACCATGACACGACCCTTGACATTTTAACAAGGAGATTCAAATAACTGAAACCCAACACTGTGTTTTCTGAATTACAATTATTTTGTGCACTTTTTTTTCAATCATGCAAAAATTTAAAGACAAAAATGGAATGTGTGATTTTGAAGACATTCATAGTGTCTTGTAACATTCCATCTCGCAAAACCATGGGTGTTCAGAAGCAAACAACCCACCATGAGACAACCATTTACATTTAAACAAGAAGATTCAAATAGCTAACACCCAACACTGTGTTTTCCCGTTTAGAATTATTTTGTGCACTTTTCTTTCAATCATGCAAAATTTAAACACAACAACGAAATGTGTGATTTTGAATGCATTCATACTATTTTGTAACATTCCATGTTGCAAAACCGTGGGTATTAAGAAGCAAGCAACCCACCATGAGACAACCCTTCACATTTAAACAAGGAGATTCAAATAACTGAAATCCAATACTATGTTTTCCCAATTGTAATTATTTTGTGCACTTTTATTTTCAATCGTGCAAAATTTAAACACAACAATGGATTGCAAAACCATAGGCGTTAAGAAGCAAGCAACCCACCACGAGACAACCCTTGACATTTAAACAAGGAGATTCAAATAACTGAAACCCAACACTGTGTTTTCCAAATTACAATTATTTTTTGCTCTTGATTTTTTTAATCATGCGAAAGTTCACAACAATGGAATGTGTGATTTTAAAGACCTTCATATGGTTTTGTAACATTCCATGTTGCAAAATTGTAGGTGTTAAGAAGCAAGCAACCCACCATGACATGACCCTTGACATTTAAACATGGAGATTCAAATAATTGAAACCCAACACTGTGTTTTCCAAATCATAATTTTTTTTTGCACTTGATTTTTTCAATCATGTGAAAGTTCAACACAACAATGTAATGTGTGATTTCAAAGACATTCATACTGTCTTGTAACATTCAATGTTGCAAAACCATGGGTGTTAAGAATCAAGCAACCCACCATGAGACAACCCTTTACATTTGAAGAGGAAGATTCAAATAACTAAAATCCAACATTGTGTTTCCCAATTGTAATTATTTTGTGCACTTTTCTTTTTCAATGGTGAAAAATGTAAACACAACAATGAAATGTGTGTTTTGGAAGACATTCATACTATCTTGTAACATTCCATGTTGCAAAACCATGGGTGTTAAGAAGCAACCAACTAACCACGAGACAACCCTTTACACTTGAATATGGAGATTCATATAACTAAAACCCAACACTATGTTTTCCCAATTGCAATTATTTTGTGCACTTTTTTTTCTCAATGGTGCACAATTTAAACACAACAATGAAATGTGTGATTTTGAAGACATTCACACTGTTTTGTAACATTCCATGTTGCAAAACATGGGTGTTAAGAAGCAAGCAACCCACCATGAGACAACCCTTTACATTTAAACAAAGAGATTCAAATAACTGAAACCCAACATTGTGTTTCTCATTCACAATTATTTTGTGCACTTTTTTTTTTTTCAATCGAGTGAAATTTAAACACAACAATGGAATGTGTGCTTTTGAAGACATTCACACTATTTTGCAACATTCGATGTTGCAAAACTATGGGTGTTAAGAAGCAAGGAACCTGGCAATTCAAGATAACCCTTTGCAGACAATGTAGATTCAAATAATCAAAAAAAACTCCAACGCTGTGTTTCCTGTGTAATTGCTGTTATTTTCAGATTTCACCGCAAAAATTTAAACAAAATGGAATGTGGTTGATTTTGAATACATTTATACTGCTTTAAATACGCCATGTTGCAAACTGCGGGTATTATGAAGTAAGCAATCCAATTAAGTGAGACAACCTTTACATTTAAATAGGGAGATTCAATAATCAAACCTAACGGTTTCCTCCAATTGTACTATTTTGTGTGAATTTTTTTTCTTACCGGTGCAAATTTAAATACAACAATGGAATGTGTGGATTTCAAGATATTCCATATTTTATTTTGTAACATTCTTTCATGTTGTGAAACCTTGCAGCAGAAGCAAACGCACTCATGAGAGATACAACCCCTTATATTTAAACAAGGAGATTTAAATAAATGAAACCCAACACTGTGTTTCCCATTTACAATTATTTTGTGCTTCTTTTTTTTTTTTCTTCAATCGAGTGATATTTAAACACAACAATGGAATGTGTGATTTTGTGGACATTCACACTATTTTGTAACATTCAATGGTGCAAAACTATGGGTGTTAAGAAGCAAGCAACCCACCATGAGAAAACCCTTTACATTTAAACATGGGGATTCAAATAACTGAAACCCAACACTATGTTTCCCATTTACAATTATTTTGTGCACTTTTTTTTTCAATCGAGTGAAATTTAAACACAACAATAGAATGTGTGATTTGGAAGACATTCATACTGTTTTGTAGCATTCCATGTTGCAAAACCGTGGGTGTTAAGAAGCAACCCACCCACCATGAGACAACCCTTTACATTTAAAAAGGGAGATTCAAATAACTAAAACCCAACATTGTGTTTTCCCAATTACAATTATTTTCTGCACTTTTTTTCAATCATGCAAAATTTAAATAGAACAATGAAATATGTGATTTTGAATACATTTATATTGTTTTGTAATATGCCATGTTGCAAAACCGTGGGTGTTAAGAAGCAAGCAACCAACCATGAGACAACCCTTTACATTTGAACATGGAGATTCATATAACTGAAACCCAACATTGTGTTTTCCCAATTGCAATTATTTTGTGCACTTTTTTTTTCAATGGTGCAAAATTTAAACACAACAATGGAATGTGTGATTTCAAAGACATTCATATTGTTTTGTAACATTCCATGTTGCAAAACCGTGGGTGTTAAGAAGCAAGCAACCAACCATGAGACAACCCTTTACATTTGAACATGGAGATTCAAATAACCAAAACCCAACACTGTGTTTCCCATTTACAATTATTTTGTGCACTTTTTTTTTTCAATCGAGTGAAATTTAAACAAAACAATGGAATGTGTGATATGGAAGACATTCATATTGTTTTGTA
>VDFB02252440.1:0-94817 GCA_007258455.2 Sequoia sempervirens
TTTTATCATTTCAATCGAGTGTTATGCCACATAGGGTTTCGTGAGATTGTGATGATAAAATCGTTTTGTGAAGTCTTTACTACTTTCAATCAAGTGTTATGCCACATAGGGTTCCATAAGATTGGCATGGTAAATTCCTCCCATAGTTAGATCTGTTTGAACATATTTACCATTGAGGTCAATTGTTATGCCACATAGGGTTTCAAGAGATTGAGATGATAAAGCTGTTTTGTGTATCTTTACCATTGTGATCAATCGTTATGCCACATAGGGTTTTGAGAAATTACGGTGATAAATCTGTTTCGTGAATCTTTATCATTATAATCAAGGGTTATGCCACATAGGGTTTTGTGAGATTGTAATGATAAAGGCTGTTTTGTGAAGTTTTTACTATTTTGATCAAGTGTTATGCCACACAGGGTTTCATAAGATCATCTTGGTGAATTCTTAAATCTGTTTTGTGCCCAATAAGCTTGTTTAGATTGAGATGATAGTTGCGCCACCTTGCCTTCAAGTAGAGAGTCTAAACTCGTTTATCGTCCGATAGTCATCCCTGCTCCATTTCCTCATCCTCTGTTTTCTTTAGGAAACTGGATAGATTTAAAGTAGTTAGCTTAGTTGTAGTTAATGATCTGCGAAACCAGAAAATCCTTAGCTGCGTTCTTGATTTCTTAACAGCAAATTGCCTCTTCCAGCTGAGAACAAAAAGATAGGACTTAGATTACTTTTCTTTTCCATGCATTCCAGCACAACGAGGGAGCTTCCCCTCCTAATTTGAAGAGCACTTATTGCGTAGTGTACATAGCTGTCCGTACAAACCTGCACTCCAGAGGTGTTAGATTTGACGCCAACAAAATCAAAAGGTTGCAGTAGGGTTATAATGATTTTTTTGGGGTCCTCATTGTCTATGTTTGAAAACCAACTTTTTAGCTTCTTGGCAAGGAGAGGAGAGGATAGTCATGCAATCTGTTAATATCCATCTTCCACCAACTCATTAGAGGCAGAAAAATAGAATAGGATGTTTGATCTAGCATACTTGGATCACTTTTAACTTATATGCTGTAATTCAACAATAACACATCGGTGGTGGGCATGACGAGCACTTGATAAAGTGCTCATCAAGCAATAATAAATGTCAAATATTTGTATAAGGTTATTATGACATTTTTTTGATATTATTGGAGGCCTAGTGTAATCTAAACTCATGATATTTTTAATAACCTTACTTGGGTAGTTCTACTTGATTAATATTTGCAGTTATGAAAGTTAAACCTTTGATGCACACTTCTAAAATCTTTCTCATTGCTCTTCATGCCTTTTATTTCACATTTTGAATTAAATGAGGGTTAACCCATGTACATAAATGTACTTTTATTTAATAGGTTCTTGTTGGATCTATGGGAGCACTATCATTAATGACTGTTATCTCTGTTGTAATTGGGAGGATCTTTCATTCTGTTCCAGAGCAATTTCAAACTAGTAAGACAACCTTCATTCCCTTTTTAGCTGCTGTTGCTTTCAAGTATCATCAAACTGGGGTAAACTTGTAAGATGTAATGGCTAGAATAACATGAGCATTACTTTCTACTTTAGTTCTAAGGCATTGACTAAGTGTAACTATCTTATTATTTTTTTTTTGAATTGGCATTGCCATACATATATCCCAGTTAATCCCATGTTAGATTATAATGAAAAAAATGTTGTATAAATTGTTTGACAGGCATGGCATAATCTTTCTTTTTCTATTATATTTTACCACTTCTTTTATGGTATTTTCTTGGACGACCAAAGTTATGATTGAGTAATTTGTTTCAACTCTGAATTATGGTATTCTCTTGGACAACCAAAGTTATGATTGAGTAATTTGTTTCAAGTCTGAAAATAATATTAATAGTCATTTGGCACTAAATTATTTTAAGATCTTTGAAATGGTCCATTACAGTGTTGTGGGGCAAAAGTCAGCCAAATTTGTGAAGAAGTCTAAAAAATGAAACAGGGAACCACTTTTAAAAAGGGGCAAAAGACCCCATTTTCTACTTGCCCAGGATGATGCTCTAATACCACATGTAAGGAACTTTCTTTACCAATGGAAAGTCCCTACTAGAATAGAAGCTTTGATTGTAATGACCACTTTCTCATATTACAGTAGTACTCAAATGTCAGGTAGAGTTCCTTAAATCTGCAACTCTTATTTATAAGAAATGGTAATATAGTCATATGCTACCAATATGTGGGATTAAAAAAAATAAGAATTAAGAGAAAAGTTAGACAAAGAAGATAGAAGAAAATACGATGTAACATGTAAACAAAAATGGTTCATTTGTTTTCTAACAACTTCCAACTACTATTGTGGGGCTCAAGTGGGGTAATGTGATTCTTGGGTGGGGTTGAGGGGCAGCATTGTGAAAAGGGGATGAGGATGGGGGGCACGGGGGGTATTGTCACTCACAAACTGTTACCAAAGATGAGACAATGCCTCAATATCCAAAACATCAACATCACATGAAGGCACCATAGGTTGCACTAGACCTAAATCACAATATAGCATGGAGTCTAGTTTAGAAGAACTCAGGAAGCTGCTCATTCGAATCAGATATGGAGGACTTAAAATTGTCATTGGCTATTTACAAACTAATATTTGTACTTTTCCAACCCTATACATGAAAGCAGCATAAATTCTTGTCATTTTTTGGAAATGTCTTGACAGTACTATAGGTTAGAGATCTAGATTTCCCACACCTAATTTCTAACCCTTGCCCATAGTAGACATTAAGAAATTTGATGGGAAGGGTTGGATTGCAGGAAGGATCAAGGGTCAATACTTTAGGATGATTTGATTTAATTGATTTTTCTACACTTAAGATAGGCAAAGATCCTGTTGATGTGATTTTTGTGACCGCACCAATCAGCAGAAGAACAAAGTTGTCCGAAGGCTACTCCGTTCTCTCTTGATCAAAGTATTCCGCGCGCTAAGATTGCGAGAAAGTTCGCACGTTCAACTCCAAGGTTCCGAATACTTAGAATAGCCTCAGTTGGTTTGATGTGAGTTGCTGTGTTCTCACGAGGGGACTTACACAATTGTTCAAGATTCTTGCGGCTAACAGCAGATGGATGATTTTGAAGGGGATTTTGTGCGTATGATTTGGCAATAAGTTTGTTGACCTAAAGCTAACCAGAAGTGTGCAGAAAGTAAATGAGTGTAAGGCCTAAGAGACTTATATTCTATTCTAAACGCAGGATATGCGGAGCTCAATTTTGGTAGACTTCGACCAAATTTCACCTAGCCTCACGTCGGACAGCTTCAGCAAAATTAGTGAAATCTTCAAAGGGATAGCAAAAGATTTTCAAATTATGATTTAGCATACATACACCATCAAGACGACGCATATAAGTATACAAACCACAATCGAAGTTAAACTCAAGATAATCTCCAGTGGACCACGAAAGGCGAACTTATCATCAATAAGCTGCTAGTGGTATGGAATGAAATGAAGCTACCTCAATAAAACACCACATATCAAAGTAAACTACTTGCATGAAATAAAAATTACGCTACTTGGATCCGAAAGGAAGAAGAGACCTTGCTAGCTATCCATGACAAAGACGAATTCCACCATCAATGAAAAGATCTATTATCATGAAAGTGTTACACAACAATCTCCACAAAAGTTTTCAAAGGGAAAACTTTCTGTCTTCTCCACACTATGCTAAGCTATCAAGTAAAACGTCTACTCAGCAATTCTCTTCAAATTCGTTGTCTGGAGAAAATTATCTTGAAAACACATTTTATTCCCTTTGCCTTAGAAAATTTTAAATTCTCTCTTAGGAAAATTTCACAATTTGAGCACTGATTGAATTCTTCACCGAAAAAGCATTGGCAAAGTGTGGAAGACATGGAAATCCATCTGTCATCATAAATGTTTAGTACCCAGAAGAAAATTTTATCTGAAACGAGATGAATCCATGGGTACACAACGAACGGGTTCATTTAAAATTTAAAATTTTTAAACCTTAGAAAAAATATTATTCCACCAATTTAAATCCGTTCCTCATCTGTGATCGTCCTGTTGCCCAGACTTGAGAAATTTTAGATCATCTTGCATTGTCATCATCTTCTAACTTCATCTCTGAAAACTTGCTTGTGCTTCAGGAAAACTCAACACCTTGAGTTCCAGGCGTATTTTCTAAGGAAGGAAATACTTTGCCTTAGAAAAATTTTAAATCATCTTGAAAATTTTTCCTTAGAGAAATTTTGCCTTGGAAGTTTTAGCTTTGATCACTTTGCCTGTGAGAAAAAATTATTTCACTTAGAAAAATCTTCCTGCAAGCACATCATATTTAACTTCCATCATCCTCAACGCCTTAGGAAAAAAAAATTCATTATATTGCAACTCCAACGCCTTGCAATCTTGTTCTCACCACCTTGCATTTTATCTCACACTTGGAAAATATTATCACTTGAAGCTCCAATGCCTTAGGAAAAATTTTCATCACATCATCTTATATTTTATTTCACCACCCTAGGCGCATAGCATACTTGAAGAAAATTAAAACCACGCCTAACATTTTGTTTTACCTCACACACCTTAGTGAAATATTCCAAGCCAATTTTTTCAAATTTTCAAATAACAATTTACAAACAAACGCACCTGTTAAGGTTAGATCTAAACCAAAACGATGCTGAAGCAACTCTAATCAAGAATGTGCCCTCGAAGGACGACCAAATGATCAGAGGATCCCTATCACTAATAAACTGAAATAACTCGACGTCAAGAATGTGCTTTCCAGACCGAGACGGAATGGGAGCTACCATATGACGGAGATGCTAGGAATTACAATGCGATTAAAGGAAATAAACTAGAATGCTGAAAGTAACTCAACACCCAGAATGTGCTTTCTGACCCGGAGTGGGAAAGTAGCTACCATAGGGTGGAGATAAAGGAAATACAATAGCAAATACTGAAAGTAGAGTTGAGCATTACAAATTGATAAAGCAAGATTATAAAATGCTGACAGTACTACTGTTCAGCTTACAATGAATATGCAAATGCCTGCAAGATCAAGTATTAGAGTTCTTCAAATAGCTGCAACAACATGGAATCTTTTACAAAGCCTTTAATGATTTCTTAACTCCGATCCAAGGAAGAAAATGCAGATTTCTTAAATCTGGTTATGACAGACCTGCACTTTAAATAAATAACCAGCAACACAGATCCCTAGCAATATGCTCATAACTCTCTCATTTCTCACCCAAATGATCTCAAATCTGATGCAATAGACCCTCAAAATGATGGCGACTAACTTAGTAATAAGAAATGGCATCTAAAAATGGTTATTAATTACTGACACGAATCCCAAGGCACTCCAGAAAGTACGGCCTTCAAGGAATGACGGATTTGCATTATAAAATCATAAACTTCGTATTAAAATCTGCAAATATTCATGAAGGGGCGCCCTTACCAATGAGATGCAATGACACAATACCCAGAATGAGATTATTTTTGTTTTCTGATTTATGAGTGAAACTACAGATTCAGCCCTGTTATCAGCAACTCCAAAAAATGACATAAAATGCAATAAACTGAACTTCTAATGGCAAAACAACACTACAATGCAAACCTCACTACAAACTCACTCAGAAATAAGCAAACTTCTCCACTAGGTGCTATCTCTCAAGCACGAAGTCGAGCCAAGGCTATGAGGCATTCATTCCTCGAAGCAATCCAGCAACCATTTCGGCAGCATAACAATAGCATAGACCAAAGATGATGAATTGAGGATCCAAGTCTTCCTTTTATAATTTCCTGTTGACTTCTCGAAACCCTAAACTTCTCTTCAAGTCAAAACCCTAATCCTTTTCAAAAGATGGCATCCCTTTTCTTCATAGCTTAATCTTGACAATTTTAAATAAATTCAACCCTTTAATAAATGCGTCCAACTTAAGGCTTGATTTTGACTTTGATAAATTATAAAATAATCTTTAATGAAGGCGCCACCCTCAAAAGACCACTTTTCAAAACAACATGAAGTCAATAGGCTAGACCAAGGGGGTCAACGTTAAAATATAATATTAAAACGTGACTTTAATTAAATAGCTCGACTTATCTCTCCAATGGTGCCCCGAAGCCATAAATGAGCAAGCCAACTGACCAAACTGAAGTAGGAAGTCAACCATGCTGAACCCAACTGTAAAACTGCCAAAAATAGAATTTACTAAAAATAGTAAATTCCTGAAGATGCTCAGAATGCTGAGAAGAACATACCACTGCGAAGCTCTCTGAAAACCCATAAAGAATTCGCCATTGAATCCACCCACTCCAAGCAACGACCTCCTTCAAAATAGGAAACCCTAATTTTACCTTCCGACTAGCCTTCGGGTCATCCGGAAAAGGCCAACGGTCACTGGAAAGATCAGTTTTGAGAAGGGGACATTACACTTAGCAATATTTATTTTCACTCACCACCTTGGGCGCATATAGGACTTGAAGGGGGATAACAACCACGCTGGAAGCACACTGACAACAATGTTAAGCTCTGTTTTCACTTTATTCACTGTATTCGACCTCGGATTGACCAGGAAAGGTGAAACCCTAATTTTCAGACTTGGCCAAAATTTCACGTTTAAGCTTAACGGCGGAGAAATCCCCAGAAGGCAAACATCAGAAAAGAGACAGAGAAGGAGAGAGAGAGAGAAAAACCCAAGCCAAAAGACCAGAATGGAGCAAAAATTAGGGGGTCCCCATTTTGAATGGGGCGATGTGTGAAAAAGGTCACAACAGATCCTAACCAAGAATTGATTTGAGATTTTGGATTACTATACTAAGGATAGGCAATGTTCCTAAGCAAGTTTGATTTCGATTTGATTCTAGATTGCTAACTTAAGGCTGGCTAAGGTATTAAGCAAGATTGATTAGGATTGGATAGTCAATCTTAAGGTCTCGATCTTTGATTCGGTTTCAATTTGGGTGGATTGGATTAGAGGATGGTTGGTTTAGGATTGGGATGAGTGGAGGGGAGTTGATTAAGATCACTTAGGATTTTAGATTTTGCTTAATTTGGATTTGATTACCTAGGGTTTTGGATTAGGATGAGGATTTGGGATTCAATTATGGATTGGGATGAAAATTTATATTTATGATTTGGATGAAGGGGTTTAGGATGATTGACTGAGGTGGATTAAAGTTGGGATTTTGATTAAGGTGATGGGATGAATGGTTTCAAACTTTGGTTTGCCTTTGATTTGCAAAAGGATTTTGGAGTTTGATTTTGGTTTTGTTAATCACATAACACAGATAGAATTTTGTAATGATCCGGACCAATTTTTTTTGATTTTTTTAATAACAATTACAATGCAACACGCACCCGTTAAGGTTAGCATAAACCAAAACGATGCGGAAAGTAACTCTAACCAGAATGTACACCAGGATCCCGATGTGGGCAAGGTGTGAGCATTGGTCAGAGGATCTCAAAGGAAATTGCTGAATCAGAACTCTAACCACGAGATGCGCCGGTGAACGACGAGCATTCGGTCAGAGGATCCCTAACTAATGCAATACTGAAAATTAGCTCAACACCAAGTATGTGCTACTCCATCCGTGGTGGATAAGAGGCGACCATATGGCGGAGACATTAGGAAATTACAATGCAAAACAGTAAATAGGCGGCAAGCCAGCCTCTTCCACTTATTCAGTGGGAATGTACAATTCAGAGAAATGAGAGATAAGATATGAAAATGCTGTTAGTACTACTAGCAGCTTACAATAAGATAGAGCAATCTCTTAAACTGAAGTTTTTATGTCTTTTCAAGCTGCAGATGATTAGTAAGCATTCACAATATCAAACTTGATTTCCAATACTCTAATCTCAACCAAGGAACAACTTTCTTAAATCTGCTGTATCAGACCTGCACATAGAATGATGAAAATCTGCAACATAATAGCCATTAAATTGCTCATAACTTGCTCATAACACTTCCTAATGGCGTGAGACAAAGAGCAGAATGTTCTAGAGACAAAGGCGCCCCCAAAGAACCCTTAAAACCTCACCAAACAGCCCCTATTTATTTTGCACACAACCCAAGACACTTCTCAAATGGTACGGCCCACTAGTAGGGGCGATTTTGCAAGGAAAAATCAGAAACTTCGTTTTAAATTCTACAAATTTGCAAGAAGGGTCGCCCCTTAGAGACAAGATGAATTAGCCAACACCCAGAACAATATCTTTTTGTATTTTTGAGTTTTGAATGAAAACTTGCTACAGCTATGCAACATCAGCAACACTAAAATATGACAAAATGCTTGAACATCATCACTAAATGCAATAGAACTCAACTACAATGCAAAACTACCAATGACAGCTAACCTCTCAACTAGTTGCTATCTTTCAAGCAAGAAGATGAGCCAATGCTAGGAGGTGTGCTTTCCTCGAAGCGAGTGCCTGAAGTCAATCCAGCAGCATAACGGTGTAGTAGACAGAAGATACCAAATGAAGAGCTGAGGCCTGATTATAAAGACGAGAGAGAAACATCTAGAAGCTTCCAAGGGCGCCCAAACCCTAATTTCAAATTCACCTTTTCCCTCCAAAGATGGCGTCCATTTTCAACAATAAAACATTTCACTTTTTAAAATAAAATAATCTTCTCAAAAGGGCGTCCCACTTACTTGTTTCAATATTTGACATTTTAAAATTATAATTTATCTCCTTATGACGCCTGGACCCTCAAAAGTCCCCTTTTTAAAAACAACTTAAAGTTGCACTGCTAGGCAAGGGGTATAATATTAAAATAATAATATTATAATGAAATTACTTATCTCTCCCAGAAAAATGCGCCCAAGGCCAAGAACTGGTGCCAGCTGAAACAACTGAAGAAGTGACCCAACTGAACTGTACCCGAACTGTCCACTGCCAGAAATAGAATTTACTAAAAATAGTAAATTCGCGAAGTTGCCCGGAATGCCAAACTGAACACACCACTGCGAAGCTCTCTGAAAACCCAGAAAGAATCCGCAGTCAGAAACCCAAACTCCAAGCAACAACCACCTTAAAACTTGGAAACCCTAATTTTACCATCCGCACAGCCTACGGGTCTCCGGAATAGGCCAACGGTCAACAGAAACGATCACTGCTGAGAAGGGGACATTACAGTCCGCCCTCCCCAAGATTGCTTGCCCTCAAGCAATCGCAAGTCTGGATGCTGTAGAATCTCCTCATCCTCCCAAGTAGCATCCTCCAATGGTAAATTCTTCCACTTTACCAAATACTCTTTGATTGTTCTCCTCCTCAAGGAACGCTCTCTGGAATCAATAATCTGTTCTGGAACCAAAGTCAACTGCCCTTCTTCATCCAAAGGAGGTAACTGTGATGAAGCCACAACGTTGTGTCCAAGTGCCTTTTTGAGGCGAGACACATGAAAGACATTGTGGACCTTACTACTCAAAGGTAGTTCCAACTCATAGGCCACCGCTCCAACCTTCCTAACAACCTTGAATGGTCCATAGAAGCGTGGTTTCAGCTTCTCGGCTCCACTCTTCTTAAGTGTGGACTGTCTGTAGGGCTGAAGCCGAAGATATACCATGTCACCAACCTCAAATGAGCGCTCAACACGCTGCTGATCAGCGTACATCTTTTGCTGATTTTGTGCCATTTGAAGGTTGTCCTTTAAGGATTTCAAAACATCTTGGTTCTGCTGCAACCAATCCTTGGCTTGAGGAGCTTTGCTATCGCCAAACACCAATTCTGCAAAGCTTGGAGCCTCGTAACCATAGAGGGCCATGAATGGAGACATCTTTATTGACATGTGGAAAGATGAATTGTAGCAATATTCTCCCAAGTGGAGCCATTTTACCCATGCTCTTTGCTGTTCTGAGACATAATTTCTGAGATAGCCCTCCAACCATTTGTTCACAATCTCCGTTTGACCATCTGTTTGTGGGTGATAGCTAGTGCTTGGAGTAAGCACTGTACCACTCATCCTAAAGATTTCCTGCCAAAAGGTGCTTAGGAACTTGCTGTCCCTATCACTCACAATATTTTTAGGCAACCCATGCAGTCTAAACACTTCATGGAAGAACAAATCTGCAACTTGAGCTGCTGTGAATGTGCTTGTGATGGCAAAGAAATGAGAGAATTTGGTCAATCTGTCCACTACAACATAAATACAGTCTTTGCCTTGAGCCCTAGGCAACCCGGTGATGAAATCCATAGAGATACTCTCCCATTTTTGATTTGGAATGGGAAGTGGCTGCAGTAGACCAGCTGGAAGAGAGTGCTCATTTTTATTCATTTGACAAGTACTACACTCCTTGATGTGACGCTGAACATCATCTTTCAACCCCTTCCAAGAGAATCTCTCTCGAATCTGCTTGTATGTCTTGAAGTACCCTTGATGACCAGCAAGTGGACTGTCATGGAAAGTCACCAAAATCTTCTTCTTAAGTTTAGAATCAGCCACCAAGAAGATTCTTCCCTTGTAGTGGATCAACCCATCAACTACCTTGTACCTTTCATCATGAAAAGTACCTTCAATAACGCTGGTTGCAAACTGATTTTTGGCATAATCAGCAAGCAACAACTCCTTCCAATCAGCATTAAGCTCACACAATGAGCTCAAGTGAGGCCTTCTAGACAAAGCATCTGCCACAACGTTATTCTTCCCTTTGACATACTCAATATCAAAATCGTAAGCTTGTAGCTTACTCACCCACTTCTGCTGTCTCTCATTCAAATCCTTCTGATGCATAAAGTGCTTGAGACTGTTGTGATCAGTCTTGACCACGAATTTGCTCCCCACTAGATACTGTCTGAACTTGGCTAATGCATGCATGATAGCAAGCATTTCCTTGTCATAGATAGAGTAGGTTCTTTCAACCCCTCTTAATTTTCTGCTTTCAAATACAATTGGATGCTTCTCTTGCATCAAAACAGCCCCAATACCTTCCCCTGATGCATCACACTGTAACTCGAAGGGTTTGGAGAAATCTGGTATGGCCAATACAGGACAAGAACTCATGATTTTCTTGAATTTATCAAACACACTTTGAGCTTTTTCTGACCACATGAAAGCCCCCTTTTTAGTGAGGTCAGTAAGAGGAGCAGCACTTTGAGAATACCCCTTTACGAACCTTCTATAGAAGCCACAAAGGCCCAAAAATCCCTTCAAATGAGTTAGATTTTCTGGAGGTGGCCAATCTACTATAGCTTTGATCTTTTCTGGATCAACCTTCACCCCTTCAGCGCTGATGATATGGCCAAGGTAGAGCAGCTCCTTCATTCCAAATTCACATTTGGACTCCTTTGCAAACAAACTCTCTGATTCAAGAATGCTAAGCACTTCCTCCAAGTGCTTGAGGTGTTCTTCCCATGTCTTGCTGAAGATGAGAATATCGTCAAAGAAAATTAACACAAATTTCCTCAACTGCTTCTGGAAAACTCTGTTCATGCAGGACTGGAAGGTTGCGGGAGCATTAGTCAAGCCAAAGGGCATGACTAGGAACTCAAAGTGACCATAATGGCATCTGAATGCCGTCTTCTCAACATCTGAGCCCCTCATCCGGATTTGATAGTAACCCGATCTCAAATCAATTTTGGAGAAGAATTTAGCACCATGTAGCTCATCTATGAGCTCATCGATCCGAGGAATAGGATACCGATTTTTTATTGTGCTTTGATTCAAGGCACGATAATCCACACACATGCGGATGGTGCCGTCCTTCTTCACAAGAACTACAGCTGAAGCAAAAGGACTCTTGCTAGGGCGAATGAAGCCCATCTCCAGGAGTTCTCTTATGTTCTTCTCTATTTCATCCTTCTGCTTCTTAGGATATCTATACGGTGTTGTGATTACTGGTTTGGCCCCTTCCTTAAGTTCAATAACATGCTCAGCACCTCTTTCTGGTGGTGGCCCGGGTGGTAGATCAGCAAACACCTTACTCCTTTTGGTGAGTATTGATTGAATATCAGGAGGATATTCCCTCTTGGTCTCAACTGGACTAGCAGGAAGAACCATGCATTCTGCAGCCCACTCCACTTGGTCATGTCTAATCAGCCTTTCCATCCTTTTGAAAGAAACTATACGAGGACCACCATTAGACATTCCTCTCAAAACAACTCTCTTGCCATCAGATTGGAACTTGAGCTCCATTGTTTGTAGGTTGAGAGAGATTTCACCAAGTGAGCGTAACCATTGTATGCCCAAAACTGCATCTGTGTCACCAATAGTAACCACATAGAAGTCATCTTTGACTTCATAGTTTCCCAACTGCAAGGACATGTTAGGAACTCTTCTTGTGCAGGAAATATGAAACCCATCAGCCACCATGACTTTGAAGCCTTCGAATTCTTCAGTTTTGAGACCTCTCTTTGCAACCACACCTTCATCAATGAAGTTATGCGTTGCACCAGTATCAATTAATGCAACAATGCGATGGCCTCCAACTCCACCACGAACCTTGAAAGATTCGTTCTTTTGGAAACTAGAGAGTTGGGCAATAGGGCCCCCAACTCCTTGTTCATGATCGGACTCTTCTGTGGCTCTTTCATCCTCGCTGTCCCCAAAATAAGACTGCTGATCAGACATATCAGATGCTGATTCATAATCAGAATAGGTTCCCATTTGGTTATAACGCCCTCTTCCAGGACATCTATGGCCTTTAGTCCAAGGCTCTAAACATGTGTAACACTTGCCCTCCTTTCTGAGCTGCTCACGTTGCTCTTCAGTCAACTTAGGTGGGAACTTCTTGTGCTGATTAGAAGAATGTCTCTTATCCTTATCCCTCTTATGGCCAAAAGGCTTAGGCGGAAATTTAGGCCTAGGGGCTGATAACTCCATACTACGAGCCTTCTTGATTGCCTCATCAAGACTTGGTGGATCGAAAGCCTTAACCCACCCTTTCAAGGGTTCAACCAAACCTTCAGAAAACAAAACAACCAATCTTCTTTCGGTGATGTTGGGCACCATCACGGAAAGCCTCTGGAAATCAGCAATGTAAGAATCCAAGGAGCCATGCTGTTTGAGTTGTGCAAGCTCGCGAAATCTTACTTCAGGATCCTTAGTGTCGAACCTTTCAATCAGCTTGTTGGTGAATTCTCCATAGGTTCGAATAAGGTTATGGCCAAGAGTGACCAAACCATGGTACCACCACTCATGGGCAGCTCCTTCTAAATGGAGTGTTGCAAACTTGATGGCATCTTCTTCTGGCATGGGACGAAGTGAAAGGTAGTTGTCTAACTTCTGAACCCATGATCTTGCTGAACACGTATCACTTCCATCGAAGTGAGCCAATGTTACCTTCCCTAAGGCTTGATGGAAATCAGTTCTAGGAACCCAATTAGCTCGGTTATCAACTCTTCTTCCTTGTCTTCTGTCCCTCTGATTCAAGAATTGATCAAAGGACCATTGGTTCCTAAGATCAGGGGGTAGGGTAGCATACTCCATATAGGCTTGTCGGGCATCGTCTACCAAGGGAACGGGAGCTTCAACTGGTTGTTCTTCTCTTGGAGTGAATGTAGGAAAGAGCGGTCTAGAGGCTGATCCGCTAGAGATGGCATCATGCTGTCCAATAGTTCTACTACCTCCATTACCATTGTTTCCATTATGCCCGTTGTTGCCATTGACACCACTGCTTTCTCCTGTAGCATGGTTTTGATTCGGAATATGGTTCTGAGTAGCTTGCTGATCCATTTTAGCAAGTAATCGAGACATCATCTCAATCATTCCATCAAACTTCTTTTCCATCCTTGCATCCTTCTCTTCCATGGCTGTCCTAAGACTATCTGACATGTTCTCAACTGTTTTACCCGTATCCACTGTTATTCCAGTTTCTCTCAAAGCCTCTGAAAAAGTATCTGCTTCTGGCACTGACGGAAGCTGTATCTGTTGTCTTCTGGCCTGACCTCTGGTGAAGTATTTGCAATCACTGTCACTCATCTGACCACTGAATCACTGTTGGGCACAGGTTGGCAGAATCATAAATGGAAAACCCGCAGAGAACTCGGCGAGTTTTTAAAAACTCGCGAGTTTTTTTCAAAAACGAGTTTTTACAAGTTTAACTCGCCAAGTTAAAATTCCGAGTTTTTTCGAGTTTTTGGTAAAAACTCGCGAGTTTTTATGGCGAGTACTCGCCAAAAACTCGCGAGTCCGAGCCAAAAACTCGCCTGCGCAGGGATAAAGCAAAAAAACGTCTTTTGTCTTCTTCATTTCATTTCAAAATCAATTGATACTTTGTGTGAGGAGCTGAAAACCCCCCCCAAGCAAGGAGATATCATTTCCAACGATTTTCCATCGAGGAGAGAAGATTCAAACGCCATTTTGTGTGGATTTTGAAGAGAAATTCGATTCAAAGGTAGGGTTTCTATTTTTGTTTTTTGTTTTTGATTAATCATTTTCTTTCATTGTTCTTGCAAAATACTCATTCCAAATTGAAAAAAAGACATGATAGAGCACAAAGAAACAATTTTTTTGCATTTAGAATCCAAAAAACAAAATTCATCACAATCTTTTGTTGATTTTTGCTGATTTTTTTCATTTTTTTCACTATTTTTTGAAAATTTCAGACCTAGGTTCATTTTTTGTGTAGAATGATAAGATTAGTTAATAATGTTAATTGATAATTCATTTAAGCACATTTGTATCAATTTAAATGGAATTTAGCTTTAGATTTTTTAAGTTTTAATGATTTTAGGTTGTTTTTAAATTTTTTTTATATTAAAAAACTAATATGTTGTGCTTATTTTTTGAATGTGTAGATTGATCATTGATCAGTGAATACACATTACACACTATAATGGCTTCTGGCTCTCGTTCAGGCTCAGCATCAGGTTCCGCCCCCACCCCATCAACTTCCACCCCTCACACAACATCATCATGGGTTCCAGGCACACGTCCTGCAGGGGCTAGAGACCCTACATGGAAATATGGTGTCAGAGGGCCAGTGCCTGGAACAGTTGTTTGTGGTGAATGCAAAAAAACATATCATGGAGGCATAAATTGCCTCAAATACCATCTAGCAGGCATTCCTCAGCGTGATGCCAAGGTTTGTGAGAAGCCCAAAGAAGAGATTAGAAGAGAGATGCTTGCCCTACTTTCACTTGCTGAGGAAAAAAAAATGCAAAAGGAGAGGGCTAAAAAAGCCATAGCAGCAGCCATAGCCAGTGGACATGTGCATGCCCATGGGACTCAGGAGCACGAGGCTGAGCACATGGAGATAGAGTCAGATGAGGATGCAGAGCCAGATATTGTTGGCATTGTGGGCTCTCTTCGTGGTCCACGGATTCGCACTCATGGCACAACCACCACAGCCACAGCCACCGCATCCTCTAGGCCCCCCTTGTCCTCTAGTTCGACTAGAGTGCCAATGCCACCACCACCTTCATCTTCACGCAACCCACAGAGTTTTTTTGTGCCAAGAAACACACCAGGAGCACAGGTATCATTGGAGGCTACAGGGTGGAACAAGGAGGTGCATGAACATGCTACCATGGCATGTGCTGATTTTTGGTATTTCAATAACATACCATTCAATGTAGCGAATAGTCCCTATTGGCACAATATGGTCACTTCATTGACAGTTGCGGGAAAAGGCTTCAAGCCACCTTCTCGCAAAGATTTGAGTGGGAAGTAAGTGACAAATCAACTTAAATTTTATGTTCTTTCATTTAAAATTTAAATTAATTTATTATTTATGTTGAATTCAAGCTATTTTTTGTTTATAACTTACAATTTTGTACTTATTTAATTATTTTACTTTGTACTTGTAGGTTGCTCACAAATGCAACCGAAAGGGCAATGCATGTGGTGGAAGAGCAAAAAAATAAATGGAAAAAATTTGGCTGCTCAATTCTTTCTGATGGGTGGACGGATGGGAGAAACCGCACCATCCTTAATTTTTTGGTTGCTTCCAAAGGTGAATTTGTGTTTTGGAAGTCGGTGGATGCTTCCAACAAGATAAAAACTGCAGATACATTGTGTACGTTGTTGGAAGAAGTTGTGATGGAGGTGGGGATTGCTAATGTGGTGCAAGTCATCACAGATAATGCAGCAGCGTATGTGGCAGCTGGAAGGATGCTTGAGAGTAGACATCCATCACTCTTTTGGTCACCTTGTGCGGCTCATTGCCTTGACCTTCTTTTGGAGGACATAGGCAAACTTGTTTGGGTGGCACCGATTGTAGATGATGCAAGGAGCATCACAAAATATATCTACAATCACCCTTGGGTTCTTAGTTTGATGAGAGAGCATACGCAAGGGAAGGAGTTGGTGAGATCGGGTGCCACAAGGTTTGCAACAATTTTCCTAACGTTGCAAAGCATTTTGGATTCTTTGGGCTCTCTAAGACAAATGTTTGTGAGTCAAGCATGGAATGACTCTTCATATTCAAAGAAGGCCGAAGGAGATAGAATTTCTGCAATTGTCTTCGACCCCTTGTTTGCACAAAAAGCTACAGAGATCGTGAAGGTAACTTCCAAACTTTGATTTTAATTTTAATCTCAAGTTCAATATAAATATATGTTTTTTAATTTAACTTTAAGCCTTTCATTATAAATTTCTAACTTTGATCTTTTTGTATTTTTAATCTAGGTGTCGGAGCCCTTGGTTAGAGTCCTCCGCTTGGTAGATGGGGATGAAAACCCAATGGGATACATTTATGAGGCCATGGATAGGGCCAAGGAGGCCATCAAAAGTTATTACAAGGGGGACAGCCTCAAATTTGATCCCATATGGGAGATTGTTGATAGGAGGTGGAACAATCAACTCCACCAACCCATCCATGCAGCAGGGTACTTCCTCAACCCTTCTTTTCTCTTCTCAGAGAGCTTCTCTGATCCTAATGGAGAGGTTATGGAGGGGCTCACAACATGCATTCAGAGGATGGAACCTGAGGTTGCAGTGAGAGACCTCATCGTCAGGGAGATGGATATATATAGGGAGGCAACTGGTAATCTCTTTTCTTCAGAGTTGGCTGTTAGAGGAAGAACCACTTTGCCACCAGGTATAAAATTCAGAGTCTTTAAATTTTAAGTTTATTTCACATGCATCTTAGAATTTGATAAAATGTGTTTTGACTTTTGACTTTTGAGTCTTTGACTTTGTTTTCTAACTCTTCAATTTTCTTTTTGTTTTTTGCAGATGTTTGGTGGAAAAATTGGGGTGGAAAAACCCCAAATCTACAAAAAATTGCCCTCCGCATTCTATGTCAGCCTTGTAGTGCATCCAATTGTGAGCGCAATTGGAGCTTGTTCGAGTCCATTCACACGAAAAAGAGGAACAAGTTAACACAAAAGCGCCTCAATGACTTGGTCTTTGTGCAATACAACCTTCGGTTGCGCATAAAGAGAGTTGAAGAAAAATCACAGGATCCTATTGACTTAGATGAGATAGATCCTTATAGTGATTGGACAGGGCGAGAGGAGCAGCCTCCATTGTTTAGTGCAGATGAAATCCTTGACTTTGAGAGAGAGGCAATGGAGGATGTGGGTGCATCAGGAGTTGGAGATGTAGGGTTGGATGAGATCCAGCCAGAGAGCCAGAGCCAGAGCCAGCAGCAGTAGCACCGCAGCCACCACCACTAGCACCACGCACACGTGGCAGGGCTAGAGGACCCACCTCTTCTTCCCTAGCTGTTGCTAGACTAGGGAAGAGGAAAGCCTAGCATGTTGTATTTAGTTGTTGTTTAGAACTTTAGTATTTGCTTCTAGTTCTAGTTTTACTGTTTTCATGTATCAGACTTTCAGGCTTTTAGCCATTCGGATTCCGCATGAGAATGCGATTTTGTAATTAATTTACATTAAAGTCAATCAAAATTAATAGAGAACACTTTTGTACTCATTTATGGATTCATTGGATTCATCTTGTCATTGAATTTTGCAAAAAAAATGTGTTTTTAATGAAAATTAAGCAATTTTTTCATTTCCCGAGTTTTTTTGCCGAGTTTTTTCCGAGTTTTTGGCGAGTTTTTAAAAACTCTCCAATTTTTCCCTTGGCGAGTTTTTCCTTGGGGCGAGTTTTCCAACTATGGGCGAATCATGGCTCTGATACCACTGTAATGATCCGGACCAATTTTTTTTGATTTTTTAATAGCAATTACAATGCAACACGCACCCGTTAAGGTTAGCATAAACCAAAACGATGCGGAAAGTAACTCTAACCAGAATGTACACCAGGATCCCGATGTGGGCAAGGTGTGAGCATTGGTCAGAGGATCTCAAAGGAAATTGCTGAATCAGAACTCTAACCACGAGATGCGCCGGTGAACGACGAGCATTCGGTCAGAGGATCCCTAACTAATGCAATACTGAAAATTAGCTCAACACCAAGTATGTGCTACTCCATCCGTGGTGGATAAGAGGCGACCATATGGCGGAGACATTAGGAAATTACAATGCAAAACAGTAAATAGGCGGCAAGCCAGCCTCTTCCACTTATTCAGTGGGAATGTACAATTCAGAGAAATGAGAGATAAGATATGAAAATGCTGTTAGTACTACTAGCAGCTTACAATAAGATAGAGCAATCTCTTAAACTGAAGTTTTTATGTCTTTTCAAGCTGCAGATGATTAGTAAGCATTCACAATATCAAACTTGATTTCCAATACTCTAATCTCAGCCAAGGAACAACTTTCTTAAATCTGCTGTATCAGACCTGCACATAGAATGATGAAAATCTGCAACATAATAGCCATTAAATTGCTCATAACTTGCTCATAACACTTCCTAATGGCGTGAGACAAAGAGCAGAATGTTCTAGAGACAAAGGCGCCCCCAAAGAACCCTTAAAACCTCACCAAACAGCCCCTATTTATTTTGCACACAACCCAAGACACTTCTCAAATGGTACGGCCCACTAGTAGGGGCGATTTTGCAAGGAAAAATCAGAAACTTCGTTTTAAATTCTACAAATTTGCAAGAAGGGTCGCCCCTTAGAGACAAGATGAATTAGCCAACACCCAGAACAATATCTTTTTGTATTTTTGAGTTTTGAATGAAAACTTGCTACAGCTATGCAACATCAGCAACACTAAAATATGACAAAATGCTTGAACATCATCACTAAATGCAATAGAACTCAACTACAATGCAAAACTACCAATGACAGCTAACCTCTCAACTAGTTGCTATCTTTCAAGCAAGAAGATGAGCCAATGCTAGGAGGTGTGCTTTCCTCGAAGCGAGTGCCTGAAGTCAATCCAGCAGCATAACGGTGTAGTAGACAGAAGATACCAAATGAAGAGCTGAGGCCTGATTATAAAGACGAGAGAGAAACATCTAGAAGCTTCCAAGGGCGCCCAAACCCTAATTTCAAATTCACCTTTTCCCTCCAAAGATGGCGTCCATTTTCAACAATAAAACATTTCACTTTTTAAAATAAAATAATCTTCTCAAAAGGGCGTCCCACTTACTTGTTTCAATATTTGACATTTTAAAATTATAATTTATCTCCTTATGACGCCTGGACCCTCAAAAGTCCCCTTTTTAAAAACAACTTAAAGTTGCACTGCTAGGCAAGGGGTATAATATTAAAATAATAATATTATAATGAAATTACTTATCTCTCCCAGAAAAATGCGCCCAAGGCCAAGAACTGAAGTGCCAGCTGAAACAACTGAAGAAGTGACCCAACTGAACTGTACCCGAACTGTCCACTGCCAGAAATAGAATTTACTAAAAATAGTAAATTCGCGAAGTTGCCCGGAATGCCAAACTGAACACACCACTGCGAAGCTCTCTGAAAACCCAGAAAGAATCCGCAGTCAGAAACCCAAACTCCAAGCAACAACCACCTTAAAACTTGGAAACCCTAATTTTACCATCCGCACAGCCTACGGGTCTCCGGAATAGGCCAACGGTCAACAGAAACGATCACTGCTGAGAAGGGGACATTACAAATTTCTACAATGGAAACCTATCTGTTTTGAAATATTTTAAATTTAGATATAATTTAATATCCCAAGGCTTCAATTTCAGGTTATGCACTAGGCTCACTTAGGGTTCGTTGTATTTTGTTGTTTCTCATAAAGGGACTTACAAATGATCTTTACTCACAGGAACTTGAAATAGTAAGGTTCACAAGGTATCTTGACTGATATGGCTGGATTTACTACTTATTTAACAAGATCAAAAGTTATTTCAACAAATTTTACAAAGTAAAATATAACTTTGATCAATTCTTTTGAAACTATTTAAAGATTTTCACAATACTTAAATTTAAAAGTACTTAACAGTATTTATGTGACTTTTCACATATTTTTTTATCAAGTTCTCGCTTTCCAAGGATTTTGATAAAGAAATAGTAAAGATAAGGGAAGAAGAGGAAAAGTGTTAGAAACTATATTTTCAGCAATTCCACACAAATATGTCTCAAGAAATGCAAATAGAGACCTAACTGTATGTATTTCACCAAGTTAACTCACAGCTACATACAATAAAATGCAAATATTCAGAGGAAATTTGTTATACCAAGAAATAGTTCAAATGCACTTGAATCCAGTGCAACAATTTGATATTTCAAAGGAAAATATAACAAGTTATAGTCACTGATGATTTACAATTAGGAAATGACCAAGTGTTGGTCTCAGATTTAAAAGTCTTTATAGAAATATACAAATGGTTTCACTGACAGTGAACAAAAACCATGAAGTAGGCTTAAAATTGGCAATTCTCCAACTCAAGTCTGGCAAGTATCAACAACTTTTGATCCCCTAAACTAAATGACCTCTGGCCTTTTTATAGAACAAGAGCCCAAGGTCGGTTACAATCCATCAATGGTCAAGATTCAATCATTAAAAAAATATCAATGGTAGCAGTTAAAAAGGTAGCATGTGGGTGATATCATCATCGTAGTTGGTAACAATTGGCAATTAGAACATTCTGGCCAGAATCTGGAAATACTTGCATATTGACAACAGCCTCGAAAACATGCACATGATCATCATAATGCTGGAGGCACACTTATGCTGATGTGGCCTTGGTAGCAATCCACTAGTAGGCATCACTACCTTAGTTAAGTCAACATTCAACTCCATTTGGTTCATATAACATTATTGTTCATATTTATATTCAAAAATCATCTATGAATTGCATCGAGTAGGTTGGATTTACGATTGCAAAATCCCACAAAATTCAAGCAAAGCATTCTTCACATTTCATTTGATATATCTTCAATCACCACACCTTCACCTTGCCTCAACATAGTAATAAAAAAATTATTTATCCCGTCTCTGCTTAAATCTTGCAAGACGCTACAATTGAACTTGTACTTAGCGTAGATTTCTGATATAGTTAATATCTTCACATTCCTCTTCCTTATTGTTCTATTATGGTCATTAATCAACATCTTTTTCCTCATTACTTCATTCAATATTCCTTCATTTATATTGTTGATCAGATAATTCAAAACACCTACAAAATATCCTTTAAATTTTACCACTTCCGCATTGTTTGTACCAAAATTATCTACATCATTAACCTTTTTAGGATATCTTAAAAGCTAAGTTTCAGGGCAGCAAAAGGATTGGGTTAGATGGCTTCATTTGGGTGGGTATTGTTACAATTCTACTTATCACATGTCAATCAAATGTCTCCATTCATGGCCTTGTATGGATATGAGGCTCCTAGCTTCATTGACTTATTGTTTGGTGATAGTAGAGTTCCCCAAGCCAAGGATTTATTGCAGTTGAATCAGGACATCATGAAATCCTTGAAAGATAACCTCCAACATGCCTAAAACCAGCAGAAATTGTATGCAGATCAACACTGTGTTGAGCCTGCATTTGAGGTTGGAGATATGGTATATCTGAGATTGCAACCCTATAGGCAGTTTACTCTCAAAAAGAGTGAAACAAAGAAATTGAAGCCACGTTTCTATGGTCTGTTCAAAATCTCCAAGAGGATTGGAGAAGTGGCTTATGAGTTGGAATGTAACTTGAGAGTAGTAAGGTGCATAATGTCTTCCATGTGTCATTTTTCAAAAAGGCACTTGGACACAATGCTGCTGCTTCTTCCGAGTTGCCCCCTTTGGTTGAAGAAGGGAAACTTGTGCTTATTTATGAAGTAGTGATTGATTTCAGAGAGTGTACATTGAGAAAGAGGACCATCAGAGAGTACTTGGTCAAATGGAAGAACTTACTTGTAGAGAATGCCACTTGGGAGAGTGATTAGATTTCGTGGCATCCAAACTTGCAATTACTTGGGGACAAACAATTCTAGGAAGGGAGGATTGCAATGTCCTCTTGTTAGGCCTAATCAGTTTGAAGATCGTTAGTCTATTTCCCGAGTTCCCATGGGCTAATTGGTAAGGCAAGGGGACTCCAAAGATCTTGGAGGATGTAGTTTCAAAGTTACAAGGTTTCTTTTGTTTGTAATGAGCTTTATGGGCAATATTGATCTAAATGACACTCTTTGAAGTGTTTTCTGACTTTTGAAATGTTCTCCAAACTTCTTGGAGAGTGCGTTTATTTATAGTAAGTCACCTAATTGGCATTTATTATTCACCTCATAGTTGGAAAACTCGGACTCGGCACAGATTCGGGAAAAAACTCGGCTAGGACTCGGCAAAAAAAAAATCTGTAGTTTTACAAAACAAAAAGAAGAAATTAATGCATTTAGAGAACATAAGAGCCTAATTTGATTATCAAACACTCATAATTCAAAGATTACATGTCATATGATCATCAAACACTCAATAATTGAAATTTCATCATTCATACTCATAGTTTCAAACTTTCAAATGTATAACGGCATCATAAGTTTATAAATGTTTACATATAATCATATGTCAAAAAGAGGAAAACATTAACAACCAAATATAATCTATATTTTTCTCTTTCCCCTCCTAATGGTACTCAATTTTGAAGGCCTAGAACTAGTAGGTGCTATAGTATCCAAATGAGGAGATTGAGGAGTGGTTTCTTGATCTTCAAATGTGTCTTCGTCCTCCACCATGGCATCCAATCCTGCTGCTTCTTCTTTTGCTGCTACTCTTTCCAATTAAGCAAGATCGTCATTAGTAAGGAAGACATCAACCTCATCATTTTGTTCATCAACAGTCCATTCACCATATGGATCAATATCATCCAAGTCGATGGACTCATGTGAAACATCCTCCACCTTTCTAGTTCGAAGGCGAAGGTTGTACCGAACAAAAACTAAATCATTTAGGTGTTGCTGGGTCAACCTGTTTCTCTTCTTTGTGTGAATGTTCTCAAATAAACTCCAATTATGTTAGCACACAAAAGCACTACATGGCTGCAAGAAGACACAAATGGCTAGCTTTTGAAGATTTGGTGTGCTAGCACCATAGTTCTCCCACCATAGATCTACAAAAACACGTTTAAAAAATATAAGTATTAAGAAATAAGAATAAAGTAAAAAATGTATATGTAAGAATCAAGTTTATAATTTCATTTTTTACCTGGTTGTTGTTTTCCTCTCCTTTCAATTGCTTGTTGTGAGGAAAAGAGTCTCCCCTCTGCACCTTTGTAGACCTTGAATAGATAAAAGAAAAAGTAAATCAAATATAGAAAATTCATAGATAGTCAAGACTCAACATTGCAAATTCATAAATAATATGTAACAAATCTCACCTCCAACTCATCAAGCACCCTATCTCTCAGCTCACGATCAGGCACCATCCTATCAATGCATGTGACAAGACCTACCATGACCTCCTCATCCTCCTTAAATGTGTTTGAGAAGTAGAACTTCAGATTCAAGAAGTAGGCAAAGGCATGTATTGGCTGGTGGAGTTGGTTTGTCCATCTTTGATCAATGATGCACCAAATGATTTCATATTTCCGTTTGTAGCCACCATAGTAACATGATATGGCCTCTTTAGCCCTATCCATGGCCTCATATTTGAAGCCCATTGGCATGCCCTCTCCATCCACCATACAAAGAACCCTCACCAAAGGTTCTGTCACCTAAAAAAATGAAAACAAATGTTAAATTATAACAAAATTAACCCCTCAAAAAAAAAATGGCAAATAGATTATCATGTATAATTTTTTTTTTGTGTTTGTTACTTACCCTGATCAACTCCTCTCCATTTTTGATGAATGTATCATCAAAAACTATACTTACAATCCTCTCCCCTTCAAGTCTAGTGGAAAATGGGGACTCCCTCCAAGCATCAGACACAAACATTTGCTTGAGATCACCAATGGCACCAAGAATGCTTTGCAATGTGAGGAAGTGGCTAGCAAATCGTGTCACTCCAGGTCGCACAAGCTCCTTGCCATTTGTGAATTTCCTCATCAAAGAAAGTACCCAAGTATGGTTGTAGATAAATTTTGTAACACTTTTTGCATCTTCAACCACACTTTTGACCCATCCAATCTTCCCAATGTCCTCTAGCAACAAGTCCAAGCAATGTGCAGCATAGGGAGACCATGCAATTGTGGGATACCTCTCCATAAGTAGTTTACCTGGAGCTATATATGTAGATGCGTTGTCTGTGATAATTTGAACAACATTATCAATACCAACCTCCTGGATCACCCCATCTAATAAATAAATTGCATAAAGTCTCAACATTTTTGACTTCATTGTAGGTATCTATTTACTTTAGGAACACCAATCCACCATTAGAGGCCACTAAAAAGTTTAGGAGAGTCCTATTTCGTTCATCTGTCCACTCATCAGATAAAATGCTGCAACCTTTTCTTTGCCAAAATTTCTTTTGCTCATCAACCACAAGCTGTGTATTCTTTACGACTTCCTCTAGCAATGACCCACTCAAATTTTTAGCTGTTGGGGTTTTAAACCCCTTTCCTGCAATTGTAAGGGCATTCACCAAACCTTCCCAATATGGGCTGCTCGCCACATTGAAAGGTAAATTATTGTAGTACCAAAAGTTTGCTATTGCCATCCTATCTTCATGATGCCTTTCCTTATTCCAACCGGTACCTTCAAGTGAAGGTTGTGCTCTTGGAACATTACGTGGAATAAAGTAATTTGGTCTTGATGAAGGACCCTGGCCAACACTAGCAGTAGAAAAAGAATCCTCAATACTCCCACCAAAAGATGAATGTGGATGGCGGATGCTTGGACTTGGAGTACCATGGGGCATAGATGGCGAAGAAGGGGATCCACTCATTGCTGCTGCTAGTGCATCCTTTGTTTTTTGTCTTTCATCTTTTTTGATCTCATAATTAGCAAGAAGGGCGTTTATCTCTCTAATAATTTCAAGAGTCGATTTAGGGCATCCCTCCACATTTTGCCTAGGTATTCTTGCAAGGTGGTATTTTAATTTGTTTATTCCTCCTGTCATCCATTTGTTGCATTCGGTACATGTCACATAACCCTTTTTATTTCCTGGTATCCCATACTTCCATGCAGGGTCTTTTTTCGTTCTCCTTGGGTTTGAAGATGACATTGCTGTTTGAAGTTCAACGTGAAAAAAAAACAGCAAGTGTTTGGTAAAAAATTAACAAATAAATGAGATTTAAACATTTGCAAAAAATAGAATGCAAAACCAAGCTACAAATAGTAGGAATTAGGGTATTAAGGGAAATAGAAAAGAATTTGGCAGCATTTCCCCTTATTTTTCTTGATTTTTTTGATATTGAATTCAAGAAAACTAAAAAAAAAGAATGACTAAATCACTTATTTGGCTCTATTGTGATCTCCTTAGCTCGTCTTCTTGGCTTCATTCAACCTCACTTCAACTTGCAGACCTATATTTGGCAAAGTAGTAGAAAAAAATGAATGAGAAAAGTGAAAAAAATTGGGATTTTTGTCTATTTCAATGCCCAACCGCGCAGGAGAGTCCTGAGTCGGGACTCGCGAGTCCAACCTTAGGACTCGTACGAGTCTTGAGGTCGGACTCATGAGTCTCGACCTAGGATTTTCCTGGACTTGACTCTCGAGTCTGTGGTGAGTCGACTCGTTTCTCCCATGGACTCCTGAGTCTGTCGAGTCCATTGTGAGTCTGGTAGAGTCCTCCAACTATGATTCACCTATTGCCTTAGCATTATATTGGCATGGTCAAATTTGGATTTCGATGTGTTTCAGGGCTTTCTACAACTTGGGTGAGTTATTAAGTTATTTAATTAATATTTCACTTGTTACACCCCGATTGTATAGCTACTATGTAATAGTACTACTGCATAGGGTTATACAATTGTAAAAAGGATTCTGAGAGTGAATAAAGTATGTTGTTCCTTGTTTCAATATGTGTTCTTCCATTTAATGATTGTATCATTTAATGTTACTTCTATTTGATGTTATCCTTGATGAATGTTACATGCAAAGTTATTGAGTAATGGGTATTTTGACTCTTGAGATGTTTATATATATACTGCTTATGTTGTGAACATATGACTTCCGAAAGCGTGTGTCATTGGATGCAGGTATGTGAACCATTCCTCTAGGCGGAGGGGAAGTATCACTCGGGAGAGGAGCTTGGTCGGGTAATCGATGAAGTGAACTATCTGAGCATACACACACGTCACTATAGATTGAGTGAACTGAGTCAATTATGTTGGTTCTAGATAAGTCATCCGTAGCTCGTACATTGGCATTAGGAGTCTTGTTTACTTCTTTACGCTTTTGTGAGTGATGTTTATCTGTATATCTGTCTTGTTGCATTATGATCATTATGATGGTAATGTGAATGAATGTAAGTGAATAGGGAGTGGGCATATATACATATATATAGTGTGTACACATATCGATACAGGCGTATGATTGGCAAATGGATATGCTCATACGGATGTATCGATATGGTATGCTTACACATACGTGTACATTGAGGTATATACAGGTATATACATGTGTATATGCACACAACCTATTATTTGTGGATATTAATAATATTATATTATTATTGCCTGGCAATTTACATATATATATATATATATACATATCGGATATGCTGACTGGCTTACGATATGTTTACAAAGTGATATATATATATATATATTATATGTTATGTACATATATATTACGGTAAAATAATATATATATATATATATTACATGGAGCAATTAAATATATATATATATATATATATATATATATATTTAATATTAAATTTCATAATGGAAATCAAAACATTTTCACATTGAATTAATATTAAACTCTAACTATAGGAATCGGGTGAAATATCACTCACCTGATTATTGAACACCAACTTTGGAAATTGGGTTTAATATACCAGCCGATTATTATCACCAAATATGAATATAAGAATGAATTGAAATATTGTTTTGACCATAGGAAATAAAATACATCAATCTCCAATATAGTGAAAGTGGACATATTTCACAAACTATAATGTGAACTTTGGCAATCAAATAAAACATAGCGCTGAGGAAAAACACGCACATATGCGCCGGACTGTGACCAAGTCGTAGGAAAACATGAAACGCAGCCTGAAAGTTGTTGATTGAGCCATGATTGTAGGCTATGTGGATTGCAAATAACATTGGACTTTTTCACTATGAATCTTTACCTGCTATATCTGGAAGATGCTTGCAGGTGTCGATTCTTCATATTTAAACATGTGTAAGTATTGAATGGTCTTCAACCTGCTGTCAAAATAATGGAGGTCGACTCACCTCTTAGAAGCTGAGTATGAAGTTAGAAACCTGCCACTTAGCAAGTTGAACAATTCAAATTACAGTTCTGGCAGTTTACATGCCTTTGGAAGTGGGATTCGATGGGGTTGAGGCTCTATAAATAGGTGCCTAGTTCATCATTCTTTACTTACTGACTTACTTGTTTCTAGAGAATTTATCTTTGAGAACTCATTTTCTGTAGAGCATCATTCTATTTTTTTGAGAGATAAATATTACTGAGAGTTGAGTTTAGTTGAAATTACCAGTCTTCAATATCGAATCACCTGAATTTATACTTTTGTTCAGCTGTAACCAATAACAGTCTGAATATTCATATCTGAGTACTTGTTTCTGAGTGAGAAGGATAGCAATTTGTGAGTTAATTTTGAGTGAGAAAGGAAAAAACTTGTGAGGGAATTGACAATTGATTGATAGAGCTGGAAGTGCTGTGAGAATAGGCTGAGACATCATCATTTGAAGGAAAGCTAAATACCAGGCATGGGATATTCTTCTACTATCATTTTCAATTGTAAATCTTTAAATATTCTGGAATTTATGTTTACTGTTTGTGCATAGTTAGGGAATTGCCTTATGAACAGTATTTATGTTGTGTATAGAAAGTGAGTTATTCTATGAACTGCATTTCTGTTGTATCTAGGAAGTAAATTGTTTAAAGGATAAAGATGCATACTTGTTGTGTTTTGCATTAATTGTATGATCTCCATATAAGGAGAATATGTTTGTAATAGTTATTATATACTAGGACCGAAATGAAGGCATGAGTCAAGTAAGATCTATCAGCTTAAGTTATTAGGTTAACTTAGATAAGCTTGAGTTACTCCTAGGATAAAGATTTCCTAAATAGGAGGGATTGTGTGAGTTACTTGTTGACTGATTCATTTTTAGCAGTTAGTATGTTGTAGGTTAGTCTGGGATGATATATTATCCAGTGAAGGACCACACCTATGCGTAGTGTAAGATAGCCTTAAGTCAAATCGGCCCTAAGTAGTGTTTATGATAGATGACCTTCATTCGAAGTACTGAATGAGAACACTTTGGCCAAAGTAGTGCAAGGTACATCATCCACTTAGACTGTGTGATGCATGAGACTACACTATCAGTTCATCATGATCCTTTATACTAGTTCGAGATTGTGAAATAGCAAGGTTCTAGTTGTGTAGGACACAACACTATGCTCAGTTGGTTAACAGTATCGGTTACCCAACCAATCTCTTCGTCGAAGGGAGGGCCATCTATCGAATGATAGATGTGTGGGGGACCGCATTATAAGTCCATGGTTGGCGGAAAAGCGTTCGAGTGATGCTTCTCCTCCACTGAAGGCTACTAAAGAACCAATATTTGAAAGGGAAGATCTTGGACCGTCTTACTACTATTTGTTCTAAAGCTCATTGGAGCTATGTTAAGGTATGTATTCTTGTTTCATGTACTTGTGAAGTTATTATTATGAAATGGAATCTTTATTGTAAATTGATATGGCAACTTGTTCATATGTTATCAATGAAGAGAAGGAAAAAATTTATTGCAATGTCATGATAACACGTTTACTTGTATGATGTTAAATTATGAAATCTTTATTTTACTGAAGGGATTGGACGTTACATCACTAATGTTGTCAGTGTTGAGAAATAAATAAAGGACAACTTAGTGTAATAGCTCATTAAAAAGGTGATTAAATGTTGCACATAATGAATTATTTAATTTAAAGCAAAAAGTGTCTTTTCGGAAAAAAAAAAAGCGAAAAAGCAAAAAAAATTATTTGGAAAAAGAAAAGAGTGCTTTTTCAAAAAGGCAACAAAAGAGGCGATAAAAGGAGGTGTTGGGGGCTCATTTGGATATGCTAAAGAATTATAATGTTATGTTGCTGAAATAGCTTTTGGAATTGCAAGATATTCCCTAGCTAGACTATGGTGTGATTCCAACTAGGAGTCACCATTGGAGCTGCTTTGAACTTTCAGTTTTGGTTTTTCAGTATGAATATTTTGATGATGTGATAAGTCATAGAGCTGTTTGGGAACATGGTTTTAGCTTGTATTCACTTGGGATGCATATGGAGTGATTTGGTGAAGTTTTCAGATTTATTGACTCGCTGTTCTGACTGTAACAACAGGGTTTCAAACCTCTTTCAGACCTGCACCAGCCATCTAATTGCTAGTCTTTGAGGTATATTTGACATATCCATGATGGGTGGTTAGTTTTTTGATGTTGTGATACATGTGTGTGGTGTTCTATGTAATGTGCACCCTATGTTTTTTTTTGTGTTTGATTGCTGATTTTTTTTGTTTGTGATTTGATTGGCAAGATAGATGAAATAGACAAATAACAACAATACAACTAATATGAATATATGCAATATAGAGAACTGAAATCAACTTTTTTTGAAATGACCATGAACTGAAAACTATTCAAGACTTATTACAGTTGTAATATCTTGTTATAGTAGCATTTTTACAACATATTATTGACCCTAAATCAGTCAATATCGCATTTATGACATACACATAAGATGCTATTGCAAAATCTGGAAATTCTGGACTTGGGCCAGCAACCTGGGGATGCAATGAAAGATTGATATCTCCACAAAACCCTGCTTGTCCCACCTTCCAACTATTGCTGAGTGTTCCTTCAACCTAGGCACCTCAAAGATCCCCAACAACCAACTCTAAAACTAGGTACTTGGGTTTCCTAAGCCACAAGCCCTTCTAGGAGGTGTACAACCTACCTATGAAGGGTACTACCAGCATGAAGTGTCTCCAAACAGTCTGAATATTGACTTTTAACCTGTTGTTCGGACCTCCCAAATATGATCCAAATTTTTGATATGAATCACTTTGAAAGCTTAGCAAAAACTGAACAATGAAGCTCTCGAATGACTCCTAAATGAAGTCACCTGTGAAATCCACTAGGACTGATCTTTCACAGTCGAAGTGGATGATCCCTGTAAGGTTTTTCATCCTTACAAAGCAACTGGTTCAACCTGTGTTCTCTTAAAAATGTTTTTCAAGCATCCTTCACATGAACTCCAAAAAGCATTTTTGTATCTTCCTTGAAACCTCCACACCTCTTGTAATAACCCTTAACCAAGATTGGTAGTTTTTACAATTTAATCCGTTTGGGTTGACAAAGTAAACATCATTTCAAATAATAACAGATCACAAAATTGTACTTAATGTCAAGAGCTGAAAATAGTTTGTTGCAATTTGAAGATTCTACAATATTTACTATTGTTAATATACTGAAATAAGACATTCTTAATACCCATGCTGCAAATATCATTCATTCATCTATGAATGTAATATGCATGCCGATTGAAATATTACGTAAGTTAAATGACATATGGCAGACTTCCCCTAACCTTAACTGATTAACACTATTACTCAAATATTTATAGAAGGTATTATGATGCCATGTTTCTAGTATAAACTCTGAAAAATAAAGTCTGATTCAATTATTAGTTCAACAATGTAAATTTGACAAGAAAATATATTCGCTGTTTCTGATTTATTAATTTAAAATCATGCGTTTGAATATGCAAGAGACTTATGTCTCTAATCTGATTGCCGTCCCAAATCTGCTCTGTATATTCCTGCAATTTGTACTTGGCGTTGTCTGATTATGGCTTGATTACTTATGCGTCCATAGCCTTGGAGTAGGTGATCGATACACCATTCTCACTTGGTTGGTCGAGGCTCTTGAGAGCACTTCCAATCCTTGTTTTTAAATATATAAATCTGCAATCTTCTATGCCCCCTCTTCACAATTCTTATTATCCTTTTATATCTTTATGCCTTTACACGAAAGGACGCATCTCTTTGAATAGAGATGACCATCTAAATAGGCATGACCTTTTGTTAAGAAATCTTTATGCTTAATCACTGCCTTTATTCATAACACTTGAGTTAATCTTTTGCGCAGATTAGCACTCATAGAGTAAATTCTAGTATTCCATATATTCTAGGGTCGACATATAATCAACAACCTTCAATGTTACGCTTGTAGGTGAATAGCCGAATTTTGGACCTGATGAATCAATAAAGGATATTGGTGCTAGTAGATGAATCAAATAAGGATATCGCATCTTCAAATAATAGTCTGCCGTGTGATACTTGGAACGTGATAGCAAGTGGCATAGAAGATATACGTGTTGTATGAATAATATTGAATATGTAACTGAAGCGACGAATCAAAGGGAGGAATTGATATTAATATATTATTGCTGATGAATGATAGCACACACAAAAGCATACAAACCAACAGGCATTAACTTTTGTTGACTGCTCCACAAATGAGTCTTCAGATAAGACAGATACTGCCACCAATTAAGTGATTTCTAGAATACAAGTATTGGTTAGCAAGCTGTCACGGCTATAGCAAAGAGTTGAAGCACCCAGGGATGGACGATATCTCCAAACAATGGATTACCAGTGTGATGTATATTGGCAGTGACAACCTTCAAATAGAGCCCCGATAACCTTTGATAGATGCTATGCCGATTGTGTGTAGAAATAAGACTCCACTCGATCTATATTTCACTGACTCTTCTAATACAGATGATATGTGCCAAGTAATCGGTCAATAAAGGGAGTATTTGACTTCCGCCTCCTCCAATTGCAGACTTAATAAATATTATGGTAGCCTAGCATAATCCTGATCAGACATTAATAACATCAATGTCGCGATAACCTGAAGTTGTGATATTCCATAGATAGCTTTTGATTATAATCAATTATCAACTAGTTGACTATGGAATGGCCTTGAATGTCTTTCGATGATGATATGAGATGTCAGAAGTAATACTTGAGTGTCTAGGACACACAGGAATAGCCACCGTAACTAAGTGTGTATAAGGACATCAATTGAATATGAGGTTATCAACAATCTGATGGTGATAATATGATAAGATAGATAACAATTGCAATTGTCAATAATATATATAAATACCCGTAATACATGAATCACCAAATTGTATGAGTGTGATGTGGTCAATTAAGCAGAAGTAATAACTTCTAAGCAATAGTCCTCTGAATGCATATACATGTTTGCAAAATCTGAATTAATCGAATCTCCTGTAATTTCGTCTTTGAAGGAGATTCAGGAAATTGCCCAAACTCCAATGGCTAGCTCTGAATCCTTGAAAGCTCTCAGAGAAATTAAATGAAATAAACGTCAGTCATGATTAGTGCCTTCCTGAATGCTCCTTGTGTAGCCTCCTAAGAGATAACATAAAAAAATGGGACATTACAAGTCCTCCTGCCCAAGATTGCTTGTCGTCAAGCAATCGAGTTCCAGGATCCCATATCAACCGAGGCAGTCTATACAAACTTCTGTTGTAAACACTAAACTGCAACTTGCCATCAAAGGCTTTATCCATCTTCTGTTGCGCCACTCTGATACAATCTTTACCATGCCAAGAGTTGTGAGGCACCTCAATGTGACCCTTGTGGAGTAGTGTACCAACTACACCAATTCCTAGATCGCAAATCCTATGATCAACTCCAATCGCCTAACCAAAATTAGAAAGATCTCTACTGTCCAATTCGAAGAGTGGATTGGAAGATGTTAGATCAGCACTCATCCAAAGAAGTGGGTTGCCAATCAACTGAAGATTATCCTCATGCTCAACCCAATCCTCCTGTTGATCAAACTCCTCATGAATCACAATTGTCTTTTCCCTGTCTTCTTCAACAACCAAAATTTTGTAGTTTGCTTCTAGAAGAGACATTTGGACATTCTTCCAGGAGTCCTTGGTTGCACTAAGCCTCAATGTAAGTTCATTGACCTTAGTCTTAGTTTCATTGTACAATTCTAATGCCTCATCTGCAATCTTGGTAGCCATATCTTTGTCATGAATCATGTGCAAGTAGGTTGTTTTAATTTCCTCCATAGTGTTCTTCATTGTTTGCAAATCAGCAAGTGAAATATTAAGCTCGTTTTGACCTCTTGGTGCATTTTGATAAAGTTTTCCACATGCCTATGTGTACTATCCAAACTAGATAAAATTTGCACTTCATTCTCAACGGACACCACGAATTTATTCTTCCAACTTTCCTCAAGAATTTCAAGTTCTTGCAAGTTGAATGTATTGCTGTTATGGTGCATACAAAAATCAGAACTTCCTTCATATCTGTCACCACTGTCTCCATAATTGTCCCAAATCTCAAAAACCTCTTCTTTACCATTTTGATGAAAATGTTTGGCATTAGATTGAGAATCTAAGGCAACAGGCCCACTATGTCTTTGCCCAAAATTAGCACCATGCCTTACATTAGTGAACTCATAACAATCAACTGCTCTACTAGAATCATCAAGGAAGTCATTAAACTTAGAATTGCCATCAGATGAATCCGAGATAGGATCCCAGATTGTTTTTGTGTCCTTTCCTTCATGCACAATCTCAACCACAGTTGTTGCCTTCATGTCTAGAGAATCACCTCGGGTCTCTATCGCATAGTCCTCATGAGTCAGGGGCCAAGGCATCATCTCCATTTGAATGTTTTGATATGGACTCATTTTCTAGGAAAGATTTCAGCTTCTTTACACACCTGATAATCATCCTTTGAGCTAATTTCTCTTTAATTGATAGGAATTCATGATTCCCCTTCTTCCTGTTAATTGATAGGATGGAAAAAAGAGACTGGGGCACAACATCACTCTCATTCATAGTTAGAACCATAATAGTTTGCATAGCTGAAATAATATCATCATTATGTTCTTCCTGGATTGTAGCAAGGAAATGTTGAAACATGTGGTGGATCACATTATGCAATTCCAAACCTAGCATAAGGTTGCTCAATCTAATATCTGTGAGTGTTTTGAGTATTGCAACCCTTCGAGAAAAGTGGAGACTTTTGATATCACCCAAATCTTGGAAACTATCCACCATCAACTGAATTACCTCCTTCATTGTGACATCATCATGAGGAACTTGAGGTGATAATATTCGCAAGACCTCACTCAAACAGGAAGTATCCATCAATCTTATCTCATCATCTGTATGTCTCAACCACCTGTGCTGACCCAAAGAAGTCACTGTAGGAACACTAGCTATCTGCAATAAATCAGAAGGTGACCGCTCAACAAGGCTCAAACATTCTTCTACTCTTTTCAATGTGACCAAAATGTCATCCCTTCGAGATAAAATACTGAGCTTACTACCTAATTCATAGAGTAATCTTGCCAACCATTTTCTACCTTCGGTTGCCATGCTTCATTGAAAGTTAATTTCCTGGATTACCCAAAGGCTCCTTTAGCTTTGATACCACTGTAATAACCCTTGCCCAAGATTGGTAGTTTTTACAATTTAATCCGTTTGGGTTGATAGTGTAAACATGTTAAATAATAACAAATCACAAAATTGTACTAAATGTCCAAGGATGAAAATAGTTTGTCGAGATCTGAAGATTCTACATTATTTACTATTGTCAATATATTGAAATATGACATTCTTAATGCCCATACTGCAAATATCATTCATTCATCTATGAATGTAATATGCATGCAAATTGAAATATTACATAAGTTAAATGACATATGGCAAACTTCCCCTAACCTTAACTGATTAACACTATTACTCATATATTTATAGGAGAAGGTATTATGATGCCATGTTTTTGATATAAACTCTGAATAATAAAGTTTGATTCAATTATTAGTTCAATAATGGAAATTTGACAAGAAAATATATTCACTGTTTCTGATTTATTAATTTAAAATCATGCATTTGAATATGCAAGAGACTTATGTCTCTGATCTGATCACTGTCAAATAATTGCTCTGTATATTTCTGTGATTTGTACTTGGCGCTGTGTCTAATTATGGCCTGATTACTTATGCGTCTATAGCCTTGGATTAGGTGATCGATACATCATTCTCACTTGGCTGGTTGAGGCTGTTGAGAGCACTTCCAATTTGTGTTTTTAAATATATAAATCTGCAATCTTCTATGTCCCCTCTTCACAATTCTTATTATCCTTTTATATCTTTATGCATTTACATGAAAGGACGCATTTCTTTGAATAGAGATTCAGATGACCATCTAAATAGACATGACCTTTGTTAAGAAATCTTTATGCTTAATCATTGCCTTTATTCATAATACTTGAATTAATCTTCTGTGTAGATTAGCACTCATAGAGTAAATTCTAGCATTCCATATATTCTAGGGTCGACATATAATCAACAACCTTCAATGCTACACTTGTAGGTGAATAGAACAAAGTTTGGGCTTGATGAATCAATAAAGGACATTGGTGCTAGCAAATGAATCAAATAAGGATATTGCACCTTCAAATAATAGTCTGCCATGTGATACTTGGAAGCCGATAACAAGTAAGTGGCACAAAAGATATACGTGTTGTGTGAATAATATTGTGATGAGCTCTGCTGGCTCTCAACTCAAACCCCAATATTTCTTAAGCCTTTTTAGTGTTATTTAGTTTTTTAGAAAAAGTTTGATAGACAGAAGAGAAGGGGCGCACAGCATAAATGCATATAAAATGTAAATCTGAGTTATTTCAGGCGAATTGACAATACAAAAGATAAAAAATATGCTCAACAATGGATTTAGAACTCATAAACATACCCAGAAGTATCCAGATTATTTAATTAAGAAAGTAGTCCAGTTTGCCAGCCAAGATGGTGAAAAACTGACCAAATCTGGTGTAGAAAGCTACAAAATGCAAAATCAGGCCTAGAAATGGTGGCAGATGAAGAGTACAAGCCAAACGCCTAAAATGATGAAGAGAAACCCTCAGAAAAGAAGGCGTTTCTCCAAGAAATGCCCAAACGCCCTTGCACAAGAGCCACGCACTTCACTGCAAACAACCTGAATTCTCACTTAGAAAGTACGGCCAAGAAGTATGATGTCTGCCAGATGAAATGAAGGCGCCATCTCCAAAAACCCTCTGAAACTGATAAAGAAATCCAATAGGAAACATAGCTCAAGCCCAGTAGAACCTCTGTATGAAGCTCTCACAAACTGCACAAATTCAGCTGATCTCTCACAGCCTCAAAAGTGCTCAACACTGAAGAGTTATCATTCTTCAATGGAAAAATTGTTCAAACCCTAATCACAGGAGAATGCACAGGAAATAGCACAAGGCAAAGTCGAAATTGTCAAAAGGTGCGTTTCTCATTGCCAGAAATGCCCTTTTATGCAAAGGCACGAATGCCAAGAAAATACGCCACTTTTGGATATTAAAATCTTTTAAATAATATTTAATCCATTTCAATAGTATATGAATTAAATACTTGGGCACACTTATTCATTTAAGTGATTTAAAATATTAAATCACTTTTAGAGAATATTTAAGTGATTTAAAGATATAAAGTCAATTTGACTTTATAATTAAATATTAAATCAATTAATATTTAAATCACTTAAAAACCCATAACTCACTCAAAACACCATATAATCCTGTGCCGTCAGAAGCTGTCGACTCCTGCACTGCCAACGCCTGCTGTGAACCACTCACTGGGCTCTGAAAACCAAAACGATCAAACTCTCCAGAAAGTACCACTGACCATCTAACCAATCCAGCTAGCCCACAAGGGTCCAATAAAGGGCTAACACACTGTTCTCGAGAACTGTCTAGAGAGGGGACATCACAAATATTGAATATGTAACTGAAGCGATGAATCAAAGGGAGGAACTAATATTAATATATTATTATTGATGAAAGATAGCACACACAAAAGTATACGAACCAATAGGTATTAACTTCTGTTGACTGCCCTGCAAATGAGTCTTCTGATAAGACCAACATTGCTACCGATTAAGTGATTTCTAGAATACAAGTATTAGTTAGCAAGCTGTCATGGCTATAGCAAAGAGTCAAAGCACCTAGGGATAGATGATATCTCCAAACAATCGATTACTAGTGTGATGTATACTGGCAGCGGCAACCTTCAAATAGAGGCATGATAACCTTTGATAGATGCTATGTTGACTGCATGTGGAAATAAGACTCCACTGAATATATATTTCACTGACTCTTCTAATACAAACGATATGTGCCAAGTAATTGGTCAATAAAGGGAATATTTGACTTCTGCTCCTCCAATTGCAAACTTAATAATAAATATTATGACAGCCTTGCATAATTTCGATTAGACATTAATAACATCAATGCCATGATAACCTGGAGTCGTGATATTCTGTAGATAACATTTGATTATAATCGATTATCTATAGGTTGAGTATGGAATGGTCTTGAATGTCTGCCGATGATGAAATGAAACACCAAAAGTAATATTTGATCGTCTAGGATGCACAAGAATAGCCATCGTAACTAAGTGTGTATAAGGACATCAATCGAATATGAGGTTATTGACAATCTGATAGTGATAATATGATAAGCCAGAGATAACAATTGCATTGTCAATAATATATATGAATACTTGTAATACATGAATTGCCAAATTGGATGAGTATGAAGTAGTCAATTAAGCACAAGTAATAACTTGTAAGCAATAGTCCTCTGAATGCATATATATGTCTGCAAAATCTGAATTAATCTAATCTCTTGCATTTTCGTCTCCGAAGGAGACTCACAAAATTGCCCAAACTCCAATGGCTAGGAGGGATTTGTTTCACTACCGAAACCCCTGAATCCTCGAATGGTTCTTAGAGAAATTAAATGAAATAAAATCCAATCATGATTAATGCCTTCCCGAATGCTCCTTATGTAGCATCTTGAGAGATCTAAGTTACTGGTTTAGGTTCAGGGGTTCGGTTCGCCGGTTTGGCTAAATTTTATGGGGGGTGGGTTTGGTTCGTTTTGGGTTAGTATAAAAATAATATATATATATATATATATATATATATATGTGCAGCCTAGAAGCATGAATTAGGATTAGACCATCACATAACATCATATAAACAACAAAACCACCATAAACTTGAATATCATTTAAAAGTTAAAACATTTAATTTTTTAAACATGCATGATAAATATTCATCGTTCAAACTTCAAGTTCAATATTACAACACTTTTAAAGTTTTAATCATCAAATGGATTCTCCAAATCATTTATAATGTCAACATTGACATTAGATGAAGTAGGAAGACTAGTGTTGATGCGATTTTTGTGACCTCACGAATCAGCTGAAGAACAAAATAGTTTGAAGGCTATTCCGCTCTCTCTTGATCAAAGTATTCCGTGCTAAGATTGCGAGAAAGATCACACGTTCAACTCCAAGGTTCCTTTAATGCGAATAGGCTTAGTTTGGTTGATGTGTTTTGTTGTGTTTTACGAGGGGACTTACGTAATTGTTCGGGGTCTTTGCAGTTAACAATCGGTGTATGCTTTGAAGGGGATTCTTGCGTGTATGATTTAGCAATATAGTTCGTTTTCCTAAGACTAATCAGAAATATGCGAAAGTAAAGAGTGTAGGGCCTAAGAAACTTATGTTCTATCCTAAATGCAGGATATGTGGAGCCTCGTTTTAGTAGACTTCAACCAAATTTCGCCTAGCCTCACGTCGGACAGCTTCAGCAAAATCGGTGCAATCTTCAAGGGGATAGCAAAGGATGTTCAAATTATGACTTAGCATACGTACACCATCACAATGACGCATATAAGTATACAAATCACAATTGAAGTTAAACTCAAGATAATGTCCAGTGACCACGCAAGGCGAACTTATCATCAACAAGCCGCTAGTGGTATGGAATAAAGTGAAGCTACCTCAATAAAACACCACACATCAAAGTAAACTACTTGCATGAAAATTACGCTACTTGGATACGAAAGGAAGAAGAGACCTTGCTAGCTATTCATGACAAGACGAATTCCACCATCAATGAAAAGATCTATTATCATGAAAAGTGTTACACAACAATCTCCCCAAAAGTTTTCAAAGGGAAAACTTTCTTTCTTCTCCACACTATGCTAAGCAAAATGACTACTATGCTCTACTATGCAATCTCTCCAATCTCTAGCTCTGATGCTAATGCCTGATCTAATGTCTAATGAATTACAAATGAGGGGGACTCCCCCTTTATATAGCTAGCCAAGTCCCAAAAGACGGCTAGGGTTACAATTAATAGAGTGGCCAAAATCGTGCCACCTTAGCCCTAACCCTCAAAACCGCTAGAATTGGGAGTGGTACATTAAATGAATCAAAGATTCCCACTCACTCCCAAAAATAGCAAAGGCAATAAATGCCCACAATCAGTCTTCTAGAAGATTCCGCTTGTAGACGTGTTCACACTGTCCTTGATCTTCTTTCTTGACGTTGCTCTTCAACTTCTTTGTCACTTGAGCTAACACTTAGCCAATTTCTTGCAACTTTTTCTTCCTTCATGTGAAACTTATAACTTTATCTTCCTCTGAAGGTTGTAATATCATCATGCCTCCCCACTTCAAGTCATCGTGCTTTGGCTTCGACATTTCTCATTCTAACTTCCAAGCGTTCATCGCCTCTACTAGCCAACTTCTACTTTTTTTTTATGATTCTTCATGCCTTAGCAAATTTTCAACCCATCTTCCTTAAGGACGTATCATCTTTGAGAAATCCATTTCACTAACTGGATCTCTGATACTCAATTTCATTGATCTCTGGCTCTGGAAGATTAGCCCCACGAAGAATTCAATCAAGTTCACCTAGGCACTTCCTTTCAAATTCATTGCCTGGAGGATTTTACCTTGAGAACACATTTTCTTCATGTTTGCCTTAAAGAATTTTAAATTTTCTCTTAGGAAAACTCATCGACCTAGAGCCCACTTGAAATCCTCATCCTGAAGGCCGCAGCGAAGCATGGAAGATTTTAAAATCAACTCCTCATCGATAATCCTCAATACCCAGAAGAAAATTTCCTCCAGAATGCGTCGAACTCATGGGTGCACAACGAATGGGTTCATTTAATTTTCTTGAATTTTGAACCTTAGAACATTATTTCCCTGTGAAATTTAAATCCGTTCTTCACATCTGTGAAGATTTCTTGTTGCTCTGACTTGAGAAATTTTTATCAACCCGTGCAGCTGGCATTCACTGACTTTGCCTCTGGCAATTCTGCTCACGCCTCAGGAAAATTCCATCACCTCTCTAGACTTAGGCATTTTTCCCAAGGAAGAAAGTATTTCATGCCTTAGAAATTTTTTGAATCACTCAGCACTTTTGAAAAATTTTCCCTTAGAAAATTTTATTCATTCTCCAATCCACCTTGCATGTGAAAAAAATTATTTCACTTAGAAGATCTTCCTGCGAGCACATCACATTTCACCTCCATCATTTTCAACGCCTCAGGAAATTTTTTTTATTTTGCAACTCCAACGCCTAGCAACTTTGTTCACCACTTAGCAATATTTTCTCTCATCAACCTTATTCCACCACCCTCACACTCCATTTTAGGCGCATAGCATACTTGAAGAAAATTTGAAATCACGCCTAGCATTTTGTTTTCACCCCACACGCCTTAGAACTTTTTCTAACACCTACCACCCTAGGCGCATATAGCATATGATGGAGGATAACGCCTAGCCTTTACCTTGCACGCCTTAGAACTTTTTCTAACACTTCATCACCTTAGGCGCTAGGAAAACATCTTCAACATCTTCAACACCTTAGGCCCTGGGCGCATTTAGCATTAGATGAAGGAAAACGCCTAGCATCTACCACCTTTACCACGCCTTGAGGTATTTTCACTCACCTTTTACCTTATTTACCACCCTCAGTCACTTTTTACACCCCAACTTGGGCGCATTTAGGCATGTCTATTGGATGACTCTTCAACTTCACCTTTTTGTCTTCACTTGAGCTTGTTTGGGCGCATTTCACCCCTTGAGGAGGACGAATTTCCTTTGACTTATTGACTTGCTTCCTTCTTGAGCGCATTTTCATGTAGGTGGAAGATAAAGATTGTTGACTTGTTGACTTTCATTCATCCTTGGGCGCATTTTAGCCTAGCTGGTGGATAAACTTTTCAAACGCCTTGGAGTGACCCTTCAACTTCCATTTTTTTGTCTTTACATGCATGTATTTGGGCGCATTTTGCCTATGGAGGAGGATGAAGTTGCTGACTTTGCTTTGACCACTCACAACTTGGGCGCATTTTACCCCCTAAGAAGGATGAACTCATACTTAGAATTTTTTTATGCTTGGCATATCTTGAAGGCGCATCTTGCTATGTCAACTGGATGAAGTTCCAGACTTAGAACTTTTTTCTCGTTTTTCGCCAGTATTTCATGCCCTGTTATTTATAGTAAGTCCTCTCAATTTTGCACCTCTGAAGCTTGGAACGACTTGAAATTTTGTGCACTGCATCCTCATAACCTTGTTGCCTTGTCGTCATTGCCATTTTTAGCTGACCTGCTATTTTTAGCATGTTTCTGTAGGTGGTTTACTATAAATAGCAAACGCTTGCTTCTGATAGCTCCATTGCTCCGATCGACTTGAAATTTTAATGAGGCGCTCCTCACCACGTGACCTTACTGTCAGCATCAACGCATGCAGCTGACTTACTATTTTTAGCCAGTTTCCAAATTGACTTACTATAAATAGTAAGTGCTCCGTTTGACTTGAAATTTTACCAGCAGATAGCCTGAAGGATGCTGATCGCTGTGGTTTACACCGGTTTTCGAAAATTCTGACTTTTCGCCCTTCTTTTCAGGCTCCGAAGTTGGAAACCCTAATTTGCTTTGCATGCATATCAAATGATATCTGTTTCTCTTCGTTTCTGTGGTACTGCGATCGGCTCGTGATTCTTAATTGCTGGGGAGCGGCTGCCGGGACACACTTGCTAAAAATAGCCAGTTCCTTACTGAGTGATTATCTTCGTTTGCATGTCACACCATCGCGAAGCTCTCCAAAAACCCATCAGGAATCATCCGACATGCAAAAGAAACCTTGACATGCAAACCCTAAAAATAGCCTCCGAAGGCTGAATTCTGAAAGTGATCGTCTCGTTTTGCATGTTATATCATCGCGAAGGTCTCGAAAAACCCAGAAGGAATATGCCAACATGCAAAGAAGAACTCTGCATCTGAACCCTGAAATTTGCGCCGGAAGCCGGACTGCTAAAAATAGTAAGCTGTCCGTTTTCGCCCAAATTTTGAACGCGAGCAGCCTGATGTGCTCCGAATGCAATGTGACTGTCAAAATCTCAAAATAGCTGACAGATTGCCTGTAACTTCACACTTACTAAAAATAGTAAGTACCTCAGAATCAGATGAAAATTCGATGGGAGCGTGCTGGAAACATGTTGACAACAACGTTAGGCTCAATTTTCAATTAATTCACTTTATTCGACCTTGGACTGACCAGGAAAGATGAAACCCTAATTTTCAAACTTGGCCAAATCTTCATGTTTAAGTTCAACGACGGGCGCAACCCTCGAAAGGCAGACATCATAAAAGAGACAGAGCGAGAAGAGAGAGAAAAACCCAAGCCAAAAGACCGAATGGAGCAAAAATTAGGGGTCCCCATCCCGAATGGGGCGATGTGTGAAAAAGGTCACAACATCCGGCGACTCCACGGGAAAGTGTTGAAAAACACTTTAAGAATTGAACTGATTAATCTTCGTCAAACCATCATACAGAAAGGACACTTACTCAAAAGGGGAGAAGAATCCGACATTGGATCAGAACACCTTCATCTAAGACCCTGTGAGTGTGTGCATTCGTTCCATCTCTAAACCATATCAACTTCCGGAATCGGCCGCAGCAGGTTATATAAATATCTTAACTTCAAAAGCATCCTGGACATTGCCTCGCTGCCAGTCGGGCGTCCATAGCCCCGACGAGGTTATCGCTACAATTCTCACGAATATTGCTCCACTGCCGGCTGGGCGTCCATAGCCCCGGTGGAGTTACTCGTATGCTCCCAAAACCAATATTTCATAATATTTCCTTTCATTTCATTTTCTTATTTTTGTTTTCAGATATTTCTTTCAAGCACATTTTTCTTTCCTTCATTTGATTTCTCTGTCAATTCCTCAATTGGCTGGCAGGCAATGAAGCCTCCAATGGGTTTTAGAATTGCAGTGGCGCTGAAGCAAGATGTAAAATTTTCACCTGCCAAAACCTTTCCCAAGAAACCCAAAATGATTCAGAGTGGAGATAGGTAAGATTTTTAAGGTCTTCAGACTCATGTGTTAAGACACAATAGCGGGTTAACCTCCCGAGACGAGTTCAATCTCTAACTGGATGATGACAAGAGGAAAATAACCTTAGTCCTTTTCAAAAATTTATGCAAATTCCAGTGGAAAGAAACCATGTTGTGAAAGTAAACCATCATCACCCCCTTCGCAACGGGGAAAACCCTAAAATCCTTGCCCATTCCAAACCAAAACCACTTGAGCGGACAACTCAAGGGACGGAAACGCCAAACCAAAAACCCAGAGGGCAACAAACCAAAACCAAAACGAAAGAAAAACAGGAAAGCAAACGGGAAGCAAAAGAACAGGAAAGCAAACCTAACCTAATATGTTACAAAGCAGGCTCTCGGAGAGAACCTAAGGTTGGAAATAATGCTTGAGGAACTGTCCGTTGACGGGCAACGGGACATCCTCCCTTGTCAATGTACGCAATCTAAATGCATTATCTCCAAGGATTTTAGAAATCTGATACGGGCCCAACCACAACTTGTCAAACTTGTCATGATCACCTTTCTTCTCGTGGGCCTTGTCCCAATATAAAACCAAGTCAGAAATCCTAAATGACTTGATCTTAGCTTGCTTATCGAACCACCTCTTCACCACTGCTTGGTGTTTTGCCAAATTTTCAAGAGCTTCATCTCTTTTCTCCTCTAGGTGCATCAACTGGGACAATCTTGTCTGAACTTGATCTTCTCCTTCGAGATATTCTTGAATGAATTGGAGAGTTGGGATCCTCAGCTGAACTGGAAAAACTGGATCTTGTCCATAAACCAAATGATAGGGAGATGTCCCTAAGGAACTCTTTGTTCTTATTCTGTCTACCCAAAGAGCAAACCTCAACTGCGTATGCCAATCCTTCGGATTCTTATCCAACAACTTCTTATTGGCATTCAATAAATTCTTATTTGTGGACTCTGCTAGTTCATTCCCCTGTGGATAGTAATTGGAGGAAAACTTTAGTGTAATTCCATACTCAAAGGCCCAGTTGGAAAACTTCAGCGATGAGAAAGCTGAACCGTTGTCGCTGACGAGGACATGGGGGCATCCAAATCTTGTCACAATGTTCTCCTCAAGGAACCTAATAACCACATCTGATGTGCACTGCTTCAGAGCTTGAGCTTCCGTCCATTTAGTGTAGTAGTCTGTTGCTGTCAAAATATATCTATGTTGACCTGATGACGGTGGATTGATCATCCCAATGAAATCCAATCCCCATTTTGCAAACGGTCTAACATCAATCACTGGTTGCAGAGGCATAGCGGGATGCCTTCCTCTATTTGCTGCTATCTGACATACGTGACAAGCCTTCACATGTTCATATGTGTCTTTAAAGAGCGTAGGCCAATAGTATCCAACCCTCAGGATTTGATGAGCTGTGGCTAAACTTCCTCCGTGTCCGGTTCCAAACTTCTCATGGAAGTGTTCCATTAACTGTTTTGCTTCTTGTTTTCCACACACCTCAAATAAATACCTTCATAATTCCTTCTGTAAAGAACTGATCCTTGAAGCATAAATCTCTGACTTCTCATTCTTAATGCTCTTCGCTGCACTGGATTCAAATGGCGAGGGCATCTGTGATTCAGCAGGTAATAGACGGTGTCGTCGTACCACTCTCCGGGAGACACTTCCTCTAATACATACGTCTGCTGAACTAATTCTGGACCAACCATTGCGATCATTTGAGCCAAAGCCTGTCCTCTGACCAACTTCATAGGCTGTATTTCTATATCATATTCTTGCAAAGTGGCGACCCACTTACCTCTTCTTTCTCCTAACTCATTTTGCATCAGCAAGGTCTTCACTCTGGCATCAGGAACAATTGCATGAACCTTGCTCCTCAAGATGTAATGTCTGAATTTCTTGACAGCTTTCACTAAAGCGTATGCTTGCTTTTCAATGCTTGGGTATCTTAACTCTGCTTCTTTCAAGGGTGCACTCATAAAAGCAATTGGATGCTCATCCTTTTCTTCAGTCCTTTGGGTCAGTACTGCTGCGCAAGTGTGCTCTGAAGCAAATGAATACAGATAAAAGGGCTTTGTGTAGTCTGGGCTGACAAGTACTGGAGCATCCACTATAGCTTGCTTGATCTCATCGAAAGCTCTTTTAGTTTGTGGGGTCCATTCAACTTTTGCATCCTTCTTCAGCATCTCATTTAGTGGCCTCACTATTTCGGCAAATCCAGTTATAAATTTTCTAACAAAATTGATCTTGCCGAAGAACGACCTCAATTCTTTCTGACTACCTGGTACACCAATCCTCGAGATAGCTTCAATACGTTCAGGGTCAATTGATATACCCTTCTCTGAAATGACGTGTCCCAGCAGTTTTCCTTCGGTGACACCAAATATACATTTCTTAGCATTTAGAGAGACACCAAATCTTCTGCATCTCTGAAATATCTTTCTTAAATCTTCAACATGATCCCCTCTTTTCTTTGAGAACACAGTTAAGTCATCCATGTAAATAATTATGCACTTTCCGACAAGGTCTCGAAAGGCGATGTCCATAGCTCGTTGGAAAGTGGCTCCTGCGTTGATCAAGCCGAAAGGCATTCTTCTATATGCAAAGGTTCCCCATTTTGTGGTGAACGCTGTCTTCAGTCTGTCTTCTTGTTCAACCATTACTTGGTTATATCCTGAATATCCGTCCAAGAAGGACATCATTTGCGAACCATTCACTATTTGCAATACCTCATCTAATGAAGGCAAGGGATAATTATCTTTCTCAGAGGCTCTGTTCAGATTGTGGAAGTCTACGCACAACCTTATCTCTCCGTTCTTTCTGACAGGGACAAGATTGGCGACCCACGTGGAGTGCCTCACTGGAAAAATAATCCGGGCAGAAAGAAGCTTCTTGACTTCCTGATAAATCAATGGCTCTAATAATGGATTTACTGGCCTCTGCCTTTGTCTGAATGGCTTACTGCCTGGCTTCAGTGGTATTGTATGTGTAATCAGTGATGTATCATATGTCTTCAAGTCTTCATATCCCCAGGCTATTACCTCTGGAAATTCTTTCATTACCTTCAGGATGCCTTCTTTCTCTTTTGGTGTACAAACCTTTCCAATAAAAACATTCTTCACTTGTTCATTAGTTCCTAGATTGACAGCCTCACAATCATTGCCTTGTGTGCTTTGATTTCTGCTCAATTTATCAGTATCAAACAGTCTTTCCAACTCAACCACTTACCTATGGCTCATGATTCTGAACTGCTGGGGAGCGGCTGCCGGGACACACCTGCTAAAAATAGCCAGTTCCTTACTGAGTGATTATCTTCGTTTGCATGTCACACCATCGCGAAGCTCTCCAAAAACCCATCAGGAATCATCCGACATGCAAAAGAAACCCTGACATGCAAACCCTAAAAATAGCCTCCGAAGGCTGAATTCTGAAAGTGGTCGTCTCGTTTTGCATGTTATATCACCGCGAAGGTCTCGAAAAACCCAGAAGGAATATGCCAACATGCAAAGAAGAACTCTGCATCTGAACCCTGAAATTTGCGCCAGAAACCGGACTGCTAAAAATAGTAAGCTGTCCGTTTTCGCTCAAATTTTGAACGCGAGCAGCCTGATGTGCTCCGAATGCAATGTGACTGTCAAAATCTCAAAATAGCTGACAGATTGCCTGTAACTTCACACTTACTAAAAATAGTAAGTACCTCAGAATCGGATGAAAATTCGATGGGAGCGTGCTGGAAACATGCTGACAACAACGTTAGGCTCAATTTTCAATTAATTCACTTTATTCGACCTTGGACTGACCAGGAAAGATGAAACCCTAATTTTTAGACTTGGCCAAATCTTCATGTTTAAGTTCAACGACGGGCGCAACCCTCGAAAGGCAGACATCATAAAAGAGACAGAGAGAGAAAGAGAGAGAAAAACCCAAGCCAAAAGACCAGAATGGAGCAAAAATTAGGGGGTCCCCATCCTGAATGGGGCGATGTGTGAAAAGGTCACAACAACTAGATGAATCACAAGTAGTGCCAATGGCACTGTCACTAGCACAAGTATTGTGCTCATGCTCCTGTGGATATTGGACTCCTCATATGCAATACGCTGGGAAGTGGAATTCTCCAAGTCAGTATCCTTTGGCCCTATATCCCACAACTTCGTCTCCCCTTCCTTGTAGTCATGTTGTTTGTGTGAAAGGAGATGCAAGTTGGAATGCACATATACTAAGTCCTCTGCTCTTTCTGAGAGCAATTTATTGCGCTTTACTGAGTGGATGAAAGCATATGTGCTCCAATTCCTCTCAGATGCGGATGAACTAGCAACCTATGAAGACAAAGTAAACAATTAAAAAATTATAAATTATAAATGAAATTATGAAACTTTTAAAACTAAAATATGAAAATTTATTAAACTTACATGTGATAAAACTTTGATTGCAAGGGGCTGCAAATGTTGGAAGTATTGTCCATAGAAGTACCGCCAACTATGAGCATCCTTAAAGAACCTATCACGAACAGCATCAACATCTAGACCATTTGAGTGCACAAAATCAGTGAACTCATTCTTGACTACACTTCGCAAATCTTGATCAGGGAAGAGTCTCACAAATGCTGCCTTGTACCCTTCAGCCACTTCTAAATCTCTATATGGAGGAAGCCTTCCTGGCACTGAAAGAAGCTGACTAATGGAATATTTTGGAGTCAATGCAAAGGCAAGAAGGTGTAATGGAGTTGTCATTTTGTTCCATCTTTCTTCAACAATTGCTTGCACTTGTTTGAAGAAAGTCTCTCAGGGTCTTGCTCTCTTGCATTTATGGTGCACTTGATCTTCTCAAGCATTGAGTCTATACCATCATATATCTCTCCAATGCATGGCTTTTCTATGTGAGTATAGCGAATCATACTCAAAATGGGCTCGGTGAAGCTAAGGAGATACTCCACACGATCCCACCATGAGTAATCTAATATTATGCTCTTAATTTTTGTTGCTCTTTTAGTGTTGCTTTGCCTCCATATAGACCAATTGTTGCTAATCACGATGTTAGAAAGTGCCTCACTAACTTTCACAAGTCGTCTCAAGACAATTGTGTTAGAGGCAAAGCGGGTCTCTACAACCTATTGCAAATTAAAAAAAAAATAATTAAAATTTAAAAATAAACTTTAAAGAAGAATTTAAATTAGAATGCACAATCAAATTATGAAAATCAGAAAATGACAAATGTAAATATTACTTCACTTACCTTCAATAGCTCCAATTTTGAAAATGATCTAAAGATCCCTTGAGACAAGTGGTGGTTGGTTTTGAACATCTAAATGTCCTCAGCCTCAACATACAGTTGTTTGATCCATGCAATTTTACTCCCAATCTTTTGCAGCATAAGATTGAGTGAATGGACTGCACAAGGTGTCCAAAAGATATGTGAATATCTTTCCTCAACCAACAACCATGCAGCTCTACAATTCTTGGCGTTGTTCGTTACAACTTGAACAACGTTGCGGGGTCCCACTTGCTCAATGGCTACAATGAGAATATTAGCAATAAATTGTCCATTTTTTACTTGCCCCTCACAATCCATGACTTTCAAAAACATTGCCCCTTTAGGGGACACCGCTATGACATTGATCAAAGGCCGATTTCTTGAGTCCTTCTAACCATCCGAAACAATGGACACACCTGTCTCAACCCATGAATCTCTTATAGGCTTCAATGCATCTTCAACCAAATCAACCTCCTTTTCCAATAAAGTGCCATGCACTTTCTCATAACCCAGGCCCTTGTACCCTTTTGGAGCTTGATTAACCGTTCTCAACATCTCTTTCCAATATGGAGAACGAACAACCTTAAAAGCTAATACATTGCGATGTCCCCATCCTAGTCAGCGCAGCTGGTGACGAGGTTAGCCTATTATTTCGATCCTCGTAGGCTGACAGATGTGCGTAGAGGATCATCTGAGGCAGTTACTCAGTGTTTTGTAGCTTCAGTATTGGAGTTGTTTCAGGTTGGACCTTCGCAGAATCTTCCAGAGTGGATTTGTAGAAACTTTCTATTTTTAGAAAGTTAGGTCAGGCGGAAGCTGCTATTTTGGGCAGGGCACCTGGTTCAACTATTCAGCTCAGAGTCGACCCAGTTCTTCGGTTTGATGGACTGATGGAGAAATAAGGAGTATTTAATGATTATCGAATATTTAATATTTTGACTTTATTCTAAAGTCACTTTATTAAAATATTAAAATATTTAATTTAAAGGGGCGTGTTATAAAGTATTTATTATACTTTATAATAAAGTATTAATATTTGATATAATGAATATTTATTATTCATTAATGAAGGCGCCAATTATTTAATGATTTTTCTCCTAAGTCAAAAGCGCAATAATTAATCATTTATTTGAGTGATTATTAAATGAAGGCTTTGGGTCGAATTTTCAAGAAGGATATATATTCACAGGAAAGACAAAATCGAACCATTATGTTATGTTATTCAACTTTTGTCTTATTTTTGCTCTGAGCATTGGAGTTTGCAAAACCCTAGGGTTTCAGTAGGCGATTCATTTCTGGAGAACGATACCTCTTCAGAGATTGGCATACTGAGACTGTGCAATACCAGTTGAAGATTGCATCTTGGTGACTTCACACAGAGGTTACAGATTGAGCTTATTGGATTGATTCCAGACGGAGTTTACAGAGATCTTTCACCAGTTGATGGGGCGACTTTATCAGAGGTCATTAACAAGAGATCTGGCACATCTTTCAAGAAGCCGTACTATATTTAAAGCTGCTGCTGTAGGCCGTACTTTCTGTACCAGCAGGGCCGTACTATTCCTCACAGGAGAATACGACTTCATTCTTCAGTCTCTGTTGATTGGTTTCAGTGCGCCTGGGTCTTTGGAGGATTCCTTATCATTCTGAGTTGAAGATCTGAGATCAGGAGACATTCATATTAAATTCTTTCAATTCTCTCATGCATGTTGCAGCCGCCACCAGGGTCTTTCCAAATAGATCATATTTTATTCATTGTTCAAATTTTATCATTGTAAAGGCTCTGGAAAAACAATAAATTGATGCGCCTTTGAGTTATAACAACTTTCTATGCATTTTCATTGCTGTAGAATTTTTAGTAAATTTTTAAGCATTTATTTATCAAAATCGCAATTCTTCATATTGCTGTTAAACAACACAAAAAAATCACAAAAATCAGAAAACGAAACAAAACCCTAGCAATTTGAGCAGTTAACGGGCTGAGAACCACCAGGGTTCCTACATACATTGGCATATATGCATCTTGCTACACATTGGTCGGCAAGGGCTCTTCTCTCATTTTGAAATGCAAGTTCCAAAGGGCCCTTTGTTCTCTTGTTTGCAATAGGTTGTGCACTTTGAGCTTGAGGATCCGGAGTGGCCATAAATGGGTGGTCTTCTACCACAATATTAGGATGAGATGGGGGTTGCATTCCCTTTGATTTTTTTTTTTAACAAAGGGTGATTTCCTTTTTGGGCTTCCCGTTGATTTGCTGCGTCTTGCTCCATAATGTATTTTGCAACTGTCTCAGGTGGAATAGGTGCACCTTCTTTTCCAGGGCAAGGTGTGATGCCTTTTCCACTTATGCCACACAAATGTGCTTTCACCCTATGGTATGAACTAGAATATGTAACTTCACACCCATTGCATTTCCAAATGTAACCGCCACCACTTAGAATCTGTCTTATCATTTCAACATACTTCCATAGAGGAGAATTTGGATTTGTTTTGAACTTTGGTTTACCTACAGAGCCGGAGGTAGAACCCATTGACATTGTAATTCCAATGGCAATTTGTTTTGCAAACAACACATTCAAAATTTGAATGAAAACAAAATATTGATTTATAAAACCTAGCTTTTTTGAATCTTGCATACATTCATAGAAGAATGGAAAGGAAAAACATAGATAAATCATAAAATGAAACAAAACAAAGTTTTTGGTTTGTAAAACAAAAAATGGATGAAAAAACTTAATAAAAAATGAGAAAAACTTACCCCTTTGCAAAAATATCCTTCAACAATCTTTGTGGCAGCAAATGAACGCTTACAAATCTGTAGGGATGGTAATGCAATTGTTTGTAGAAGCTTCAATGATCAATCTTCAACTCCTTTTGTCAATCCAACAAGCAAAAATGAGAACTCAGCCTCTTGGAATGAAAATGCTTGTTTGCAAAACAAATAAATAAAAATGAGGTAGTTTAGGTGTTTAAAGTGTTTTAGAGGTCACTTTTAGGGTTTCCTTGGGCATGGGTCAAAGTCAAACTGCATAAAATATTAAAAAAATGCAAAAAAAAGTTCATTTTTTGGGCGCCTAAACACGTCGGTTCGCCTGGGTTCGATTTGGGTTCTTCACGGGTTTGCCCAGGTTCTGCATGGGTGAATCAGACCCTGAAAGAATGAACCCTAGTTGAACCAACAGGGGGACCGAACCAGGACCTATACCCGATGTGAACTCGGACCAGGACCCAACTTCCTAGGGGCGAACCCGGTAACATAGCGAGAGATAACATAAAAAATGGGACATTACACCTCTCTTTGGAGAAATAAAATACTTTATTTAATTTTAAATTCCCCCTTATGTCTCTCACTTGGGTGTCCCATTTAATGAGGCTAAATTATTTACCTTTTTAAAACTTTTCCTTATGTTTCCTCGAAAGTCACATTTTTAAAATTCTAAAGTAATGTAAAGTTATATATTTAATTTAACTTTATAATATGAATGCTATTTTAAAAATAAACCCCCAAGCCATAAAAATTCACCAAATAAACATTAGATACCATAACTGATCGTCTCGAGGAAAGATCAAAATAAAAATACCAAGTCAACGTTGAGGAGGTGGCTTACTAAAAATAGTACGTATTGGGCCCAACGTCAAAAAATGCTCCATCGAGTGTTAGAAAGATACTCTAATAATCTCGAACACACCACCAAGAGTTGAGGAGTCCCCTAACTAACCATATTAGCCTACGGGAACCCAAGGAATAGTCTAATCCAATAATCACTGACATAGCTTAGGAAGGGGACATTACATTTTATCAATTTCTTTCATGATCATATTTGTAACAGCAGATATGTATTTGGCTTGGAATGAATTGTAAGAGCTAACATTGTAACACTGGTTGGTAGTACCACTAATGATCTTGCTCTTGTTACTTGTTACTTACCCCACTGCATAAGTGGCTCTTATTACTCATCCCATTGCATAAGTGGCTTTGTTACTCACTGACCACTGAAAAGTGGAAGAGTTGCTTAGTTTTTGGATTCACTCACCACTAAAAAATGGAAGAGTTGGCTTTACATGTAATGAACCGAACCAATTTTTTCCAATTTTTCAATGAACAACCCAATACGACACGCACTCGTTAAGGTTAGCTCCAAAACCAAAACGATGCAGAAAGTAACTCTAACCAAGAATGTGCCCAGGAGGGGCGAGTATATGGTCAAAGGATCCCTGAGCTAGCTGATCTGAAAGCAATACTGAGAGTAATACAATGCTGAAAGGAAAACTCAACACCAAGCATGTGCATTCCAAACCCGAGGTGGGTAAGGCACTACCATTTGGCGGAGATTCTATTGTAAATGATGCAATGCTGAAAGTAACTCAAACACCAAGATGTGCACTCAAACCCAGAATGGATGAGGTGCTAACATATGGTGTTGAGGGTCTAATGCGATACAATGAAGACTGAACAGTGGCTAGTCTCTTCCACTAAGAGTGGGAAATTACAAAAAGCTTAGCAAGTAAACAAGATAGCTGACAGTACTACTGTTCAGCTTTACAATGATATAGAAATTCCTACCAAGATCACTGAGTTAGAAGTATATGCATGCTGCAACAATGTATATTGTCTCTTCAATGCTCAACAAGAACTCTTAGACTCAAACCCACTCAAATGAAGAATTCCTACAATCTGATATGACAGAAATATGACTGAAAATGCTTAGACCATGAAATATTCCGAGCTAATTTTTTTCAATTTTCAATTACAATAAGCAGAGCAATTACACAATCGTTAGGGTTAGCACTTAAACCAAACGATGCGGAATTCAACTCTAACCAAGAATGTACACCAGGATCCCGAGTTGGGCAAGGTGTGAGCATATGGTCAGAGGATCTCAATGCAATGCTGAATAGGAACTCTAACTAAGAATGCGCCGGATGACGACGAGCATATGGTCAGAGGATCTTAATTGAAATGCTTATACAAAGAACTCTAAACAAGAATGCGCCGGATGACGACGAGCATATGGTCAGAGGGTCTTAATTGAAATGCTGATACGAAGAACTTTAACCAAGAATGCGTTGGAGAACGACGAGCATGTGGTCAGAGGATCCCTACCAACTAATATGCTGAAATAACTCGACGTCAAGAATGTGCTTTCCAACCCGAGATGGAATTGGAGCTACCATATGACGGAGATGCTAAGTATTACAATGCAGTTAAGCAAAATAAGTGAGAAGGCTGACAGTACTACTGTTCAGCTACAATCATGATAGAAAATGCCTTGCTACGTGTTGGCGTAACAACTAGCACCTCTGGAGTAAGAGTTGGTACGGACAGCTATGCACACTACGCAATGAGTGCTCTTCAAATTAGGAGGGGAAGCTCCCTCGTTGTGCTTGACAAAAGTACTTGCAAAGGAAATTAACTAAACTAAATCCTGTCTTTTTGCTTCAGCTGTAGAGGTACAAGGCTTTCTCAAAAACTATATACGTTGCAGCTGAGTTTTTCTAGTTTTGCAGATCTACTAACTACAACTAAACTTAATAATTTAAATTCTATCCGGTTTCCTCAAGAAAACAGAGCATGAGAAAACAGAGCAAGGTTTTGACTATCAAACGCTAAACGAGTTTAGATTCTATACTTGAAGGCAAGGTGGCGCAACTATCATCTCAATCTGAACAAGTTTATTAGGCACAAAACAGATTTAAGAATTTACCATGACAATCTCATGAAACCCTATGTGGCATAACAATTGATCATAACAATAAAGACTCACAAAACAGATTTATCATCACAATCGCTTGAAACCCTATGTGGCATAACAATTGATCACAATGGTAAAGATACACAAAACAGATTTACCACGATAATCGCATGAAACCCTATGTGGCATAACACTTGATCAAAATAGTAAAAGACTCACAAAACGGATTTATCATCACAATCGCATGAAACCCTATGTGGCATAACAATTGATCATAATGATAAAGATTCACAAAACCGATTTACCTAAACTATGGAAAGAATCCACCATTACAATTGCATGAAACCCTATGTGGCATAACAATTAATCGTAATAGCGAAGACACATGAACAAATACCAAAAGAGCAATATTGAGGGCAAGGTAGGCGTAGCATATATTTCTCTCTCAAGCAAAAGTTATTTACAAATGAGCAAAAGCTCTTATTTATATACATCAAGGTGTAGGGAACCCTAAAATCACCTTGAGTCATCTACAGTCTTGCAATGCATGCAAGATTCGCTGCCAAGCCCTAATGAAGTAAACTATACAGTCAACTGGAAAACTACCATCAGTTAACCGAAACATCTAATCTAAAAATGGACAATTGTGCGAGCATGCACGTCCTTATTGAAAGCAAGTTAATTGGAAGACTACCATCAGTTAATGTAAAACCCTAAATAAAACTCCAAGTGTGTAAAGCTGATATCAGAATAGATATGCATGTGACGAGACATCGAGTTAACTTGAAAGGGTAACGCCAAGTTTAACTCCTGTGTATAATGTCTATCCTGAGAGGTAGGAACTGAAGTTTACTGGTCGTGATCTCGAGCAACCAATCCCTCAACGAGATTGTTAACTGTATCACTATTTGGAGCTATGAGACTCTGTTGAAGAATGCTATGTCAATGCAGCATGTCCTCACCAGCTGTGATCTGAGACTGAAGTTCACCTCTGCTCCTTGTTGCCTCGTCGAATAATGCTAACATGACTATAAGATGAGTAACCTTACAGCCAATAGTCTCCCCACTGAAAATGGTATGAACGAGTGCCTGAAGCTCTGACTGAACGTCGGTAAGTTCAACGTAGGCACCACCCTCGATCTGATATCGACACGGTAAGAGAGATACTAGAGTCCTCACAAACCGGAGTGCACTAGTGACGTGCTCTCTACTCAGCCAACTCTGATGCTAAAGTCACTTCTATATTTGCCCTGAAAACCAATTGTGTTTTCCAAGAGTAGATAGCTTCTCTGTCCTCTGCATCTATGACTGCATCATATGCCACACTCAGGTGAGCAATCATAATCTCATCTCGGGGTTTGTTAATAGCCATATCCCGTTCCTCATCCTGAAGATGAAGACGGAGCTCTCGTGCATTGTACCGCAACTGATATAACTCTGTAAGCATAGCACGGCCTCTAGCGACGAACTCCTCCCATTCATCCAAACGCTTGCCATATGCAACTAAGTGATTAATTTGACTTTGCTCTGCTGGAGGCTCAAGCATCGACGGGAGTGTGTTAATGGAATCTGGTCTATGCACAAGGCTAGAAATATACTGGCGAAGCTGTCTGATTTCAGCCTTGACCAACCTGAGTTTGGCGTGTGCTATGACCAAGGTTGACTGTGATAACTTCAAAATCCTGAGATTCCAACTCAGCCAAGTTCTTCCCCTGTGGAGGTATAGCAGTCTCAATGACAATCTCCATGTCAGTATTCCTCTCTACGTGAACCATGTTCTTGACTCTCTTATCTGGCGCATCCTGATAAATGTCATCAAAATCAGAATGATTAAGAACATAAGATGGCTGCCTCCTCTTCCTTCCTAGCTGAGCTTTGATCCAAGATTGGTCTCGGCTAATGCTACTAGAAGGGTCGGTACTAGCAACAGGGGGTATTGATGAGAGTGAATGTGTAGAGGCCTCACTGCGAGGTGGAGAGTCTAAATCCAATTCAATGTGAATTGGGGTAGGTGACTGCTCTGAAATTGGTGTAGGAACTTGAGGCTGAACCTCAGGTACTGGCGGACTCTGAACTGGCCTCTGAACTGGCTCTGTAACCGGCTGTTTGTCAGGCTCCGTGTGTGTAATAGTGGCAAGCGCCTTGCCCTTTGAATTATTTGGCGCTTGACCTTTCGTAGGAAGGTTACTCCTCTTCTTTTGTTTAGGTTTTGACGAGGAAGGTAACGAAGGATTCACCACTACTGGCGGCTCTGCTCTAGGCACACTTAACCCTCCTTGTCTTCTTGCTGTCGAGGTAAAGTATACTGTTCTAAATAACTCTACTTGACCTCTCCTTGACCGTTGCGTATTCCTTGGCGTACCAATCAACTGCTGGCAACAGTTGTGTATCGACTTGCTCTCTGAAAAATTGAGGAAGAAGCTCTCCCTCATCATCTGATAAACCTCCCACATCTTCTGACAAGAAAACAAAAATCTGTGAGAGAGAGAAGCGGCCGTAACTGCGTTTGCGAACCTCGAAGTCATCTGCGCAATTTGCCCAGTAATCCTCCATAGAAGGCTCGTGATATGTACCTCCAGCAAGGCGAGCTGTATAATGACCTGAAAGGTCATAGGCACGTGCTTCGATAAGGTACTTAAGGTGATATTTCTCAAGCTCTTGTCCTGCAATCTTAGCATCAATTGCCGACTTGCACCAATACATTCCAAATTGAAAAGGAAAGTTGAGAGATGGTCTGTGCCTGCGGCGTAAAAGACGATGAACATCATGCATCTGTCTCAGGAACTCCTGAAAGATTGTCTTATCCGAAGGATAACGTGGAAGCATAGCTGGATTTCCTGTAAAGCCGTACACTCGGATGTAGGTGTATGTTGGGAACTGAATAAACCAATCTGCCCATCCATCCATCGCTGCCCTAGCAACTGCTGAGATACGAACGTGCAACTCCTGGTCCAAATTTCTCACTGTATAAGTCAGAAAAGCCTCATGAACACGCTTGAAATGACGTTCAGCTCTAGTGAACTCAACCTGATCATAACACTGGTAGACTTTCTGAACACTGAGAATGCCCACGGTGTTTACTCCTCAGAACTGACCTTGATAAGCGATCAAGTACACGAGATACAAACAGATATGAAACTCATGAGCAACCATAAAACGGGTGATTTGCCTGTGGAGAATATCGCTGATGAAGGATGCCCAGTCATAATGTTCCTGCCCAGAAATGATGCGACCAATAATATAATACATCCAAGGCTGGAAAACATTCGCATGTGCTTGACCTGAGACAGGATTCAGGAGTGTGAGTAGAATCGCATACTCATCCTTATATTCACCACGACCCACATTGTTTGGCAATCTGTTCTTTGCTTGTTTTAACCATCTTTCTGCCATCTTCTTCTGACACTTGTCCACATCAGCATGAAATGCCTGTGCACACTGCTCCATAGAAACAACTAGGCTGTTCTGGTGTTGAGGAATGCCAAAACTCCTTTCAATGTCTAGAGGCTTGAGACTGCAAATGACCCGTCCGTTAACTGACACTATCTCACAAGTAGTAGAATTGTAATGCTTAATACAAGCCATCACGAATTCAACACAATGAACGGAGATAGGTATGGAAACGGCCTCTAGTAAGCCAGACTGCTCAATATTTTGAATGATTGAACTTCTGATCTTGACAGGATCTAAAACTACTTGTGGCAACACTTTATGAAGATCGGTCTCAACCAACTTGAGGAAGTCATGAGTAAGGACTGTTTTGGTCCTGTATTCGAGCTGAGTGAACTGCATTCTGAAAAATTAGCCTGTTGACTGTGAACTTGACTATTTTCTGACAGGATTTCTGGAAGCTAAAAATAGCCTGCGAGAGTTAAAAATAGCCTTTCGAAGAATTATTTTCAGCGAAAAATCTAAGATATGGGTTTTGTCCAGAAAAGGATTCTAAGACAACCCAGAACGTCAGATTTGCGAAAATTCAACTTCTACTCAATCGTACAAAGACTTTTCGGCTGAGAAAATTAGTAACTCAAGAACGAAAGTTCTGAAGTTAAAAATTCGTGAAAAATCAAGCACACAATTCTAACTCGAGGAAATTATATGAGAATGATCCAGAAACTTAAACTTGTAGAATTCGCCAATTTTAGGAACATGCAAATTGTATTTTGAGAGAAATCTGAGATTGAAGGATGAAAAAGACGTTTTTATGTTGTCCTTTTTTGTGAAAATCGCCCTAGATTTCTTCAAATTGCTGACAATTGTGAACTTTGATCCTGCAAAAAGATATGTTAAATAAAATCGCCTTGGGAAATTGATGAAGAATTCGCCTTTGAATTGGAAGAATTTGCCTTTGTTTGAAAACCACGAATTTTCCTTTGACTGGTGCCTTTGTTCTGAAGAAATTTGAATTTCCCTTTGAAGAAAATACGAATTACAATGAAATTTGAGAATTCGCCTTTTGACCTCTAAAGGATTGCGAATTTATTTTGAATGAATACGCCTTTGAGAATTTCGCCTTTGATTATTGAGGAACTTGCGAATTTGCTTGAAACTATGAATTTCCCTTAAAGATGCGCGCCTTTACTTCTTGAAGAAACACAAACTTCTCTTGAAATTTGCTTTGAAAATTGATAAAATTCGATTTCCTTTGAAGTAATGAATTTGCTTTGAAAATTGCGAATTTCTCTTAAGATCAAATTTTCTCTTGAGAAATACGAATTTCTTTTGAAAGCTTTGTGAATAATAAATGATGGCGCCATACTTTAAATAAGAGGAAACTCGCACCGATTGGTAACTGCAAGAATTCAAAACCCTGACAAAAATAGAAGATCTCTGATTGGTTGCCTTTCAGTTGAACTGCCACTGACTGGAAGTTCGAATTTAAATAAATAATAAAATATTTATTATCATGCAATTAGCAAAGGCGCCAAAAATAGAAAATCGCCATTTTTAATGCTAAAATTGCAAAAATAAATAAATATATTTTGAACTTTTGTTGACAATTCGAATGAAGCTTTGAGATTCACCGTTGGGCTTCACCGATTCCGAAGAGTCATCTCTTGAGCTCATAGGCGTCCATTTGCTCAAGATAGTTCACTTTTTATTAACTTCCTATTTTATAGCTGACGACAAAGTTACGACTGGCCAACTTCGACACTGATTTCCGGGTGACCGGGTGATGCTGAGACTGATCTGGAGAATTCATCGGAAAGCCTACTGAACAAGGAAGAAATGTCTGCTGGGAGACACAACTGCAAAATCCATCATTTAACACCCTGAAAAATTAGGCGCCCCTGATTAAATTCATTTACGGGTTCCAGACTTGACCATTTTCCTAAACTGCCATTTGACACTTCAAATGGCTGCTGACGGCGAATGGTGAACCCTGCTCACAGGAAACGAAGCTCACTGCATGCTTGGAGATATTCTGCATCCAACGACTGTACATACGACATCTGGCAGCTGTGTTAAGGGCCTCAAAAGTAAAAGCGCCCCTGGCTTTTAGTTGCACTGAGGTCATTTTGGCGAAAGTTGAACTCTCAACCAGATGCCCTACTTTGACCTCTGATATCTGGGGCTGGGATAACCCGATTCGAGCCATGTTTGTTTTAACGGATAGCCAGAAGGGCCCACAAGAGAAGTCTCTGGAGGTGACGAAGCAAGAAAACCGCTTCTAAGACCTCAAAAACTCCAGTGCGTATTTTATTTAAAATATCCGCTCCAGACTTAGCCATTTTCCGGATGTGTTCATTTTTCAGCATCTCGCCAAAGACCTCGCACATACGAGCAACTGCCAAACCGAAGGCTGACGGCTAGGCTCGTTGAATAGATAAAATGATTACGCTCAAAAGCCGTGAAGACTTCGAATGCGAACGACCTCATCTGATAGGCCTAAAGGCTAGGCGCCTCTGGACTGTAGAAATACACTGCAAATTGTATGTTGTTCCGCTCGTGAAATTATGTGCTTGGTAAAACCTCGGCCACGATCACCTGGAACGTCGGATCGACAGGCAGGATGATGCATTGCGGAGCTAGGCTAGAGTAGTACTGATGTCAGGAAGACCTCATCTGCAAATTTTGGCATCTTAAGGCTCATTTAAACCAGTGCCCCTGAGCTATACTTGCACTGGAAACGCAACGAAGATGCTCTGGAACGTGAAATCTCCATTATAAGCCCATCTTCAGACGACTGCTGTCGGAATTTTGAGACTCGGATGACTACGTTTGATATCTCGTCAGATAAGCAGACTAGTCGAGAACAGATTGACTGTATTCGCTACTAGAAATACCAGAATTTACCCCCCCTTTAAGATGGGCGCCCTCAAGCTAGAGTTGCGCTTTTGCCTGAAAAATACAAAATTCTCACATCTGGAACTCTGGGAATTTCAACTTCTGTCGTTGTTTGCCAGAACTGCAGGTCTCGGAAAGCTTCGCTGGATAGCTCATCGGATAACCAGACCAATTCTGAAGAGATTGACTGGATTCTTGAACACTTTCCACAAAATCTTGACCTTCAAAAAGCTGGGCGCTCCTGGGCTATAGTTGCGCTTTCTTGCTTTTTCCCTGAGAAATCTTCATAAATTAACCACTGAAAACTCCGTCTCGATCACTGAAATGACCGTGTGCAACGTGAAATACCGTCGTGAGATGTTCCTCCATCGTGAAAAGCTCCATTCTGGGTCTTTGCTTCAGGTTCTGATCAATAAAACTGACTTTGACTGACAAAATATTGACAAAAACTCCATGCTTGATATTCCCAAAACTGTATTTTACATCATTTTAGCAAGGTTTAGACTCTTTTATGCAGAATGCCTTGATGAAGCAAAAAATTTGGTTTGGGTACAACACTACAAACATGAATCAAGAGTTAAATAGTGCTGCAACAATATAATGAATTCCCTTCACTGGATAAGAAGCTTAGATCAGAAACTCCATTGTAAAGACCCACTTGACAATCTGATTTTTGACAGTCTTGTTTTTCACATGCATAAACAGCAGCTCTAATACTCTCTATTTTGCTTACAACTCACTCCAAACTCACTCAAAATTCACGAGACAGAATGCATAATGATCCTAGAATAATGGTGCCCAAGATTGAATCACAAAACTAACCCAAAAGACCTTATTTATTTTATGCACGAATTTCAAGGCAGCCCCAGATGGTACGGCCCTCAAGGAAGGGCGATTTGCTATTAAAAATTCATTACTTCATCAAAAAATCTGCAAATTAGAGAAAAGGGTCGCCCCTCACAGACAGCGAGATAAATGCAATACCCAAAATGATTCTTTTTGTATTTTTTGACTTATGAATAAAAACAACAATCAGCTATAAAGAAGATGCAATTCCAGAATTTCACTAATATGCATAAACTGAGCTACAAAGCGACACAACAACTACAATGCAGAAATCTCACTACAAATCACTCAAACTACAACTACCTCATCACTAGTCGTTGTCTCTCAAGCAAGAAGTAATGCCAAGCTAGGAGGCTTACATTCCTCGAAGCAGTCCCAAAGCCATTCCGGCAGCATATCATTCCTGTAGACGAAAGATAACCAAGTGAAGACCCAAGGCGCTCTTTTATAATTTGTGAAGACCCTTCCAAAAGCTTCAAGAAACCTTAATTCTTTTCCCTCCAAGAAAAGGCGTCACTTTTTTCAAGGCTCATTTTTTACTTTAATGAAATTCATCTCTTCAATATAGGCGTCCAACTTAAAGCTTTAATTTGACCTTAAATAATTATAAAATTACCTCAATGAGGCGCCACCCCTTAAAGACCACCTTTTAATACAACATCAAGTTATGAGATTAGGCCAAGGGGGTACTATAACATTAAAATATAATGTTATTTAAATGAAATGAACTGATCTCTCTGAAAATGCATCCCAAGGCCAAAATTGAACAAACCAACTGAGTCGACTGAAGAGGAAAGCCAACTGTGCCGAGAACGACAGGACCACTGCCAGAAATAGAATTTACTAAAAATAGTAAATTCCTGAAGGTGCTCGGAATGCCAAGAAAAACACACCACTGCGAAGCTCTCTGAAAACCCAAAAAGAATCCGTCATTCAATCATCAATTCACGAGCAATAGCAACCTCCAAAACACGAAACCCTAATTTCACCTTCCGAGTAGCCTACGGGTCTCCAGAATAGGCCAACGGTCAACTGAAAAGATCATGCTCGAGAAGGGGACATTACAGACCAGCAACCCTACAACTCACCAAAATGCTCATAAATCATTCCTCACTCACTCAAATGACTTCAAACTTGATGCAGAAGACTCTAAGGATGATGGCGCCTAACTTCATGACCCAAAATAGCAACCAAGACCGGATATTATTTTGTGGCACAACTCCCAAGATAGCCCAGCAAGGTACAATCTCAAGAGGGGCGATTTTACAAGATAAAATCATACACTCAACATAAAAATCTGCAACTTGGCATAGAGGGGCGCCCAAGGCTGCAAAATAGAATTGTTAAATACCCAGAACAAAACAAAAATCATACAAAGACTTCTAAGCAAAAGGACTTCCAGCTATGCTAAATCAGCAAACTCCAAAAATGCCCGAAACATAATAGACTCCAACTATAAGCTCTATTTGCATTCTCTGATTGAGAAGCAATCACAAATCAGCTAGATGTTATCTCTCAAACATGAAGACTGATCCTTGCTAGGAGGTATGCATTCCTCGAAGCACTTTGCCTGTATTCATTCCAGCAGCATAACAGTAGGGTAGATGTAAGATATCAAAATGAAGACCCAAGGCTCCCTTTTATAACTTTGAGAAGACACCTCCAGAAGCTTCCAGAAGGTGTGCCCAATCCTCAAGATGCTTTTAGGGTTTGACTTGACCAATGACCAAGCTTCAAGGTGGCATCCCATTTCAAGAAAGATATAAATCATTTTTGAATAAACTAACAAGCTCTCCAAAGTTGGCGTACCTTTCTCCTTGAGCATTTTTGACCTTAGAAACATCAAATATTTCTTAATGAAATAAACACCCTCAAAAGACCCTCTTTTAAAAACAACTTAAAGTTGTCTCATTAGGCCAAGGGGTCCCAATATTAAATTATAACATTTTTCTGATTAAAATTACTTATCTCACCAGAAAATGCATCAAAGGCCAAAATCAATCATACCAACTGAACTGACAACTGAGGGAAGCCAACTGAACTGAAGCCAACCTATCCACTGCCAAAAATAGTAAATTCAAAAAGTTGCTCTGATCAAAGTGCATGCGACACCATTGCGAAGCTTTCTAAAAACCCAAAAATAATCCGCAATCCAAAATCCCAAACTCCGAGATGTAGCCGTCATAACTTAACTAAAAATAGTTAAGTCCGGAAAGGTTGCCCAACACAGTTGCATGTCATACCTCAGTGAAGCTCTCTGAAAACCCAGAAGGAATCCGGAATCCAAACAGCCAAACTCCAACATGCAAACCCCTGAATCTTCAAAAGAACCCACCAAGCAGCCGAAAACCCTAATTCTGCCTTTGACTAGCCAACAGCACACCGGAGATAGGCCATCAATCACTGAAAAGTGTAGCGCTAAAAATGGGTACATAATAGTCCGCCCTTCCCAAAATTGCTTGTCCTCAAGCAGTGCCACCACAGCTCCAAAGAATTTAGAATTGATCAATACCAAAACAAGTATGATCCTAGGGTCCCATGTCTGTCTTAGGAAGGTCCCACCATGCCGATGCTGCACTACTCTGATCACATCAGTGAAAACATCATGCCAATGCTGCACTAACTTCCCTTGAAACTCCAAAATGTTACCATCCATGATACTCAAACTGAAAAATCTTAAAGGACTGAGATCCATATCATGCAACGTCTCATGTCCAAGATGCCCAGAGTCAACAATATCAACCATACCACTGTCTATCACAATCCTAGGCAAGAAGAAAGATAGGCTACTCATCTCAAAATCAAACTCCTCAGCAAACCTCCATATGGTAACAAACGGAGCCATGACTGCAAATGTGACATCTTCGAATCTTCTTGCAAAGAGGAAAGCAACCCTTTGCAAGAGCTCAACGAACTCATACTCATGTCTCCTCATGGAGCTACTATGCCTCATTTGAATTATACTGATACTACCGTGAGGACTACAGAAAACTCCCATAATTCCAACCCTAGGAGTCTCAGAATGATGAATCAAGGTATGGGGTAGCTCGCTGTCCTGAACCAATAAGCAAAGTAAACTATCAAAGTTTACATCACAAACCTCCAAAGTGGTTGGAAAACATACTAGAGCCATCTCCATCAGGAAACTACCACTTCTTTGACCAGAAGTGATGAACCAACTCTCTTGAATGAGAGAAACTCTCTGTGTAAGGTGGTTGGCCTGCCTCCAATCAGCAAGCTTGAGTCCCCAAATCTGCTTTTTCCTTAGCCAAGGATCACTCACAAGAGCCACCAACCGTTCATCTCTCCAATCCAAATTCAAAATTTCTCTCCAATCCATTTGTTGATGAACAAACGGGACCATCAAGTAGCGGAAAAAGAAAGGAACAACATCAACAAATTTAGAAATTTGATCCTTATTCCTCCAATAGTCCTTTCTAAATGTAATAAGCTCTATCAAGCCAAGTGGAGGATCCCAAGCACAGATAGCAAACTGAAAATGATTTTCAACACAATGCAAGGTAATCTCAATGCATCCCCAAGTGCTAGTAAAGATCAAGTACATACTGAAGAGATTGATGCCTCCTCTAGTGAACCCTTGAAGCCTATTCATGAAAGTTCCAACAACGTTGGAGCATGAAACATTAGATGACTTCAAATCCAACTCCAACAATGGACTAATAAGTGCCAAAGCATCATTCATCCAAAGGGATGGATTGAAAAGCATACAAACACCAAGTTCTGGTCCATCTTTCTTCCCTACTTCATGAGTAACAAGACTGAAACCTTTGCTCCTTGTTGCTGTAATGAAGTTACCAGCAGCTACCAAGTCTTGCTTTGTTAACACCTTGATGTCGAAGATGTTGAAATCTCCTCGAATCAACACTTCCCATGTAGAGACTCCATCCTCAAACCCACTTGTGCATTCATTATCAAAAGGCCTTGGAAGATTACTAATCACCAAATGTGGCACCTCCTCGTGTAATGATATCAAAGCAGCCATAGACTGGGGTTTATACTCTACCTCATGCTTGGTCGCTTCACCACATGACTCATTTCTCAAATCAAAGAGAGGATTGACAAAAATTGCTTCTACTCCTACTTCAAAGAGAGGATTGTTAAAAACTTGGAATTCATTCCTTTCATCTTGCTACTCCAAATCTACACATGCAACTTCTGATTTTCTTGAGACACTTTCAAGATCAAACTCCTCTCGAAGACTATCAAGCTCACCAATTACTTGCTTGATTTCTTCGGCTCTATGTGCATTCTCTTGCTCCATGAAAATTTTGAAATCAGCGAACTGATCTTCATCCTCAGTTAGAGCCAACTGATTTTCTTTCAACTTGTCCTGTGTTGATTCAAGCTCCTTAGAAAGTTCATCAAACTCCCTTTCTTTATCTTGAGAAGCACGAATGGTTTTCTTTGCAACTTCAATGGCACGATCTCGATCTTCAATCAAGTGCATGTACTCAGACTTCAAGGTCTCTAAAGAATCTTTGATAAGTTGCAAATTGGGAAGAGCAACTTCATCCTTAACTCTTCTTCTCTCTTCAAGCTGAGCCTTCCAGTAGAAATCTTAAATCAAACTGTGAGTGCAATCAAATTGGGATAGAACTCGCACTTCCCTCTTAAAGGACTCTTTGACTTGATCTTCCCACTCAAGAATATGCAAAGATGGTGGATTGCGGGTTGGCTGCTTTTCAAAATCAGAACTTTGTTTTGTGTTTTCGCTGCCATCATAGCTGCTCCAACCTTCTTGTCTTTCACCATCAACTAGACAAGAATGCTCAATGTCATGGAGAGGAACACACTCCACAATTTGTTCGACCCTAAGTTTGCAATCAGCTTCATGCATTGAAAAATCAGATTTGTGTTTAGTAACACCTTCAAACTCTACATCTTCAAGAGCCATATGGTCTTCTAACTCTTCTTCTTCATCACCGTCTCCTTGATCAAACATTATGGCAGCATCCAACTTGATCAAAGATTCATATTTGTCCACTGTTCGGAAAGTTTCTGTAACCACATATTCCTCTTTAGTGGCTGCAACCACTTCAAAGAGATCATTATGGAGCTTTGTTAGACAATCTTCTTCTTCAAAGGCAACTTCTCCTCTAAGGGCCACCTCATAATTTGTAATGCAATCCGGTTCTTGTTCTTCATCAGGATCAAAGGGAAACTTATCCCATACAGGTTCTTTCTCATGACTTGATTTCAATACACCCGGATCCCAAATGCCAAGGGGTTGACTGTGATAGTCAACCGGGAAAACATTTTCATGCTTCACTGAAGGTATTGACTGATAGAATAAGTCAACTCCTGAATCTCTTAAGCTGACTTTAAAAACATTTCTTTCCAATGGTTCGGTTTGTTGGTCAAACCCAAGTCCAACAATGTCACCACTGAAATGGAGTGAATAACCTCCTATACTTGCTGTTTTGAAAACTTCACCATCCTTATCTTCTTCGGGACCTTCATGGGAAAGTATGTCACCAATTTCTTCATGTGGAACTTCTTGGGAAGTTGGGTCAGCAACAAGAAGAAAATCCTTCTTCATCAAATCTTCAAAATGAGCATGCATGAACTCATGGGATTCGCCTCCAGTATCACTCTTTATGTTTGATAATATAATGTACTCTCTTTATGAGAGATGCCATTTTCTCTCAATCTTACTCTCGACTTTACCAACACCTTTTATTGTCATAGAGGCATACCCTTATTCATTTTCTCATGTATGCTCATTTGAATGGCATCTATCACCATATTAGTATGGTGGTGCCTATTCCAATTTCTCTCTCCCCATCTTTAGGGAATTGTGTTCTGTTGTTATCTCTCCTATTGCTGTATCCAAGTTTACAAGTTTTATTTTATAATCTGTCATTTCTTAACTTCTTTGTTGATTCATTTTATAGTATATAGAGATTTTTTTCTCTGTGATTACTTGAATCAATCAATATAAATGATTGCATTCATTTAAGGGTAAACTATTTCAACCATAGCAAGGATGAAACACATTAAAATCATCAAAGTATTGAGCCCAATGAAATTGAATAGAAGTAAGAGGTTATATACTTTATTTAGAACAATTCTAGTCCTATTTATTTCCCCCTAAGATTTGAAGTGTAAATCATGATTGTAGTTCACTTTTATAAATGCTGGAAGAAAATGATCTCATACATTTGATCAATTCAGCAGGCATACATTTAGTTTCATCAACGTCTTCTTTTACCACTTGTATGTGTTGATAGCTGTAATCTTGCACTTGATTTCTTTCCACTTTCTCTCCTATTTGACTTTCTTATCATCAACCGCCATTGCTAATGTACTAATTTTAAACAACTTTGCTACTACACCATCCACTCTGACTTCTCTTATTTATGATTTTGGTTTCTGTTTTTTTTTTAAGGGAAAATTTGAGGTCACCCTTTATTGGCAAGTAATCCCATCTTTCATCTTTCATCTTTCATTGTTTTTATCAAGGGTGATTTAAAAAATAAAATGAGAGAGATCTGAAAAATGGATTGTAACTTGTGCAGCATTACCTATAGGAGAATATGCAGCAGTAGCTTTACTTCTGTTCTTTGGATTCAACTCTATTAAAAATGCTTGGAATCTTCCGGCCCAATCACCAAAGAGTGGAGGCAATGGACACGAGCTTGGCGAACTTGCTGAAGCTGAGGAGCTGGTGAAGGAAAAGGTAGTCCTCAAATAAAATATCTTATGAGAATACAATTCTATCTATTTAAATTTCTTCTTTTATTCTTTCTAACAACCAAAAAAGCATTGGTTATCCTACTTGTATTCAATGCTATAAGGCAAAGCTTGAAACAAAAGCTATGTTTATATAATTTTCAATCTATTAAACTGAATGCTAAAGATTTAGAGTAGAAAATGCAAACCCTAAAACTCCAAAAAAGAAATAATATTATCTTCACCTGCCTAAGGGATGTAGTCCAGGGGTAGATCGGAGGAAGTTTACTATAGCTGGTCCAGATTTGAGTCTAAGGGCTACGTGCAGGGTGGGACTTTCCAAAGACACCATATTCTGTGGTTTTGATACCAAGAATTAAAAAGAATTTACCATAGCAAAACAAGAATATCATCTTCACCGTTTTTTGCAAAATGTCTTCAAAAAGACTCATGTTTTGATTCTCTATAGCATTTCTTCTAATCTTTAGTCTATATCATGCCTTAGTATATAATGTTGATTTTTTTTGTGTATACCTTTTGTAGATGTTTAGGATCCAATTTGTGGTATTTGAGTTCAATGAATTCCAAGTCAATCTGTGTTCAATGTGACTTTGTGACAATTTTGTCAACTAGGTTATCATCTATAAAGATTACTTCAAATTCTAATAGAACATAATTAGTATAGGAACTCCATTACCTAAATCAATAAGTTTGAAACAACTGGAATTTTATCAAAGATACTTTTGATAATAACAGACTTTTACTATTGCAAAAGAATGATAGATATTGACACACTACAACTCGAGACGATTAAGTTGTTTCCAGTTTCTGTGCCAAAATCTCAAGAAATAATGTCAACTGATATGCAGGACTCTTAGATATTGTTTTATTAAATCTAGAGTCTTGTCATTCCATGCATCTAGCATCTATCACTATCATCTGAAAAATAAAGTAGTAAAAGTATATGTGAGAAATACAATCAGTAGAATGTGTGTGAGATTATGTCCAAGATCCATTTTCATTATAGTGTCTGTGGGGTGGGATAGAGCGGGGGCTAGGGAGTGGGGAAGGGACTAGGTGCAAGTTTTTTAGGTTGTTTCTTCTGCCTGAAATCGTTTGGCAGTGTTTCTTTTATTTTGACTTCCAAGTGTGTTTTCCATTTCTAGTAACATGTTTCCTAAAATATTTCACAAAATAGACGCACTTAGATATAAACATTAACATGTGCATGCATGGATATATGTCTATCTGTGTGTGTATGCCTGTAAGACATTGAAATTTGATCATGCATCAGTCCAATGGAGTTTCCCTTAAAAAAAGGAGCATAGCAATTTGCACAGCCTTGAATTTTGGATCGACTATATCATCAATTATGATAGGTCATAACTTGCTCATTTGAAAGTATGGATGGCATTCACTTGGAAGAATAGTCTTGCTTCTGAAATTTCAACTAGGTAATGTTCAATTCCGAGTCTTGTATGTTTTCTGCCTTTGCATGTTGAGATTCTAATGCATGTTTTAGTTAATATTTGTTATCATATACTTTTCATAGAGACGGATCCCCACCAGTCCCTGCACTCATGATATTTTCCCATTTAAATGCAGTGTGTTGAGATGTGGTCAGGAGTCCTGGATCTAAGTTTGAGTCAGACTTGGTAAGTCTGCAGTCATGATTTGCTGACGTTAGTCTCAGCTGTCAGACTTGGCCAAGTCCGAAAAAACAGAAAATCAAAGTGAAAATTTCAAAAAACCCATCATAAATATTTTTTCATAGATTATATATTTTTTAAATGCCATGTTTTATCAAGTTTCTCTGCTGAATCCAAGTCTGAGTCACAAAACAGTTTTAGAATTTTCACCAAGTCTGACTTTCAACACTATGCAAATACCATTCTTGGTATTTGAGGGTTACTTCTAGGGGTCTCATTTCACATTCCTTCTTTTACCTACCTCTCAAAAGGAGGTTTGGAGAAACATAGGTTACTATTGGTGATTACTGCTCTTATTTTAGTTTACACTGATATTTAAACTTTTTATGTTGCATATCACGAACCTTTGATTTTTGACCATTAGTGTGATGCTTAAGGGATGAAATATCCCAGGCTAATTTTCTAAACAAAATTTTTCCAGCTTCACAATTTTATGTGCTCAGGCATTTCCTACATTTGGCAGCAGACTGAACTGAGTTTGCATTTATACTTGTTTTGATTGGTATGGACAGAAATCAACATAATATTGCAGTTCTCATTCCCAATATGAATATCATTCATTTACACTCAGGAATTTAACATATATAAAATACCTAACAACAATATTTCTGCAATTTAGATTTTGTTTCACAGAATAATGTGTACAAAAATTACAGTCATAAATCATATATCAAATGAATGCAATGTTAACACCCCAAAGGCTGACCTGGAGTCCCAGCTGAAGGTTAGAATCTGCCAACATATAGTTTTAAATCTTATTATTGTTGTGTGGCTTCCATAAAATGGGCAGTGGCTGCGAGAGTATTAGTTGCTCCAAAAAAAGTGGTCACGATTCCTCCAAACAAGTCGTGGCTTTGTTTAAAGTAGCGGCAACTATTCCCCTTGTCTCCCTTCTTCCACATCACCCACACCTTTCCTAGCAGCGACGTATCTTGTTTGTAGTGACTTGGTCAATGGAATATGAATCTAGTATGGGCAGTGGCTCACAACCTCAGCGCTAGAATTATAAGCTGCCACTAACTGCTTTAAACTCTCCTTTTGTACAAGATAACTTCTTCAAACCATTCGAAGCATTGGATATATATATATATATATATATATATTGCTCATTCTTCATTAATACTCAACCTCATTAAATTTAATATGGCTGTATAGAATAGAATCCCCACAATTTTGGAAATATACAGCTAGCACTGGACTGTAAATATCATAGACAATTTATTCAGCTCTGCACTCTGTACTTGTCACATACTCCGAAATTCGTCTTGGCACAAGACTTCATGAATTTCAAACCCCAATCGTTGTATCCCAATGCAAGAAATTTGAATAATCTCTTTCACAACCAGCTAGGGTAGAATCTTACACTACCGAAACCAACGACCCCTTAGGGTTTCATCCAAAGGTTTTGTGTTCTCCAAATTCTCCAATTTTCATCAAAATAATCAAGCATAGTAAAAATGAGCTTCAGAAAGCACTTTTGTATCTATCTCCGGAATTAGCTTTCAAATTCCCACACTTTTAATATTTTATTTAAACTTGTGAAATAAAGTACCTTATTAATCTTCATTAAATATCCCATTAAAGTCATTTAATGAAACTTATTAAATTAATTAAATAATATTACCCATAAAATATTTTTGGTCGGATAATATTAAATAATTAATTTAAAGATATTCCCTGATCCTTGACTTTAGCCTACGAGAATAAGATAGGCTAATTGTTTAACCCTGATTACTCCTTAGAAAGGGACATTACAGCCTTCCCTTCCCAAAATTGCTTTCCCTCAAGCTAAGTTGCCGAATCGGGTACGGGTACGGGTACAGTACGCAGATACGGCAATTTTTTTTATTTTGGTGTGGGTACGTTTGGGTACGTCCGTACATAAAAAATTAGTATAATTATAATTTACAATTATTATATAATAATATTATAAATTTATTATTTTATAATACTAATTTTAAATTTTAAACTATTATAAATTTATAATACTAATTATATTATAATAATATATATGAATTATAATTAAAATTTAATATTATATAATATTATGTTATTAAATAAATTAATAATAATATTATAAAATGATACGTAGGTGATATAATAGGAGCTATTATAAATTAAAAATTAAAATTAAAATTTATAAATTATAAATGTATAATAAAAATAATAAATTTATAAACAGTAATATAATAACAATTTTATAAACTAGTATAAAGAAAAGATTTAAAAGAAAAAATGAAAACAGTCAAAAAATACGTGGAAGAAACACGCAGTCGGGGGATGGCGGGAGAAGATGTCGCTGGTGATACCCACAACCGCGCCTCAAGTCTACAACTGCTTGCAACCTGGAAGACAGACGATGTCACAGAGCCTGAATCGAAATAAAATTGCCTTAGGGTTTTCGTGCAGAAAAAAGCAAGCCAAAAATGACGGAGAGAAATAAACACTACCGTGAAATAAACGCATTTAGGTTTTCTAGCTAAAATTTCACACGAAAACGTTGCAAAAAGGTTTCGAAATCCTTGGAAAACGCTTCGAAAACTCTGCAAAAACGCCATGTCATGTAAAAACGGTAAGAAAAATGCGGATGCGTTTCAGACGCGAAAATCCCGTACCCAGTCTGATTCCGTAGCGATTCGGAGAAGTATCCGTTTGCAGACGTACCCGTACCTGGAATCGGCAGGGTAAAGGGCCGATTCCGGTAACATAGCCCTCAAGCAATTGCAAGCTAGGATGTTGAAAAATCTGCTCACCCTCCCAAGTGGCATCCTCCACAGGAAATTCTCTGCATCTGGTTAGATACTCCTTGATTATTCTGCTCCTCAATCTTCTTTCTCTAACATCCACAATCTCATAAGGAATCAAAACCAATTTGCCTTGCTCATCCAAGGGAGGAAGCTCTGGAGATGATGTAATATGCTGCCCTAAAGCCTTTTTAAGGCATGATACATGAAACACATTATGGATCCTGCTATTTTCCAGCAAGTCAAGCTCAAAGGCCACTTCCCCATTTCCCAAACAATCCTATTAGGACCATAGAAGCGAGTTTTTAATGTTTTTGCACCACTTTTCTTCAAGGAAGACTGTTTGTAGGGCTATAGACGCAAGAAAACCAAGTCTCTCACCTCAAAGATTCTCTCTATTATGTGTTTGTCTGCATACATTTTTTGTTGGTTCTAAGCACTTTGAAGATTATCCTTAAGTGACTTAAGGATATCCTGACTCTCCTGGATCTAATCATTAGCTTTGGAAGCCCTGCTATCGCCAAAAGTTAAATCCAAAAATTGTGGAGCATCATATCCATATAAGGCTCAAAAAGATGTCATTCCGATTGACATTGATAGGTGGTGTTGTAATAGTGTTTACCCAAATGCGACCATACCCAAATGCGACCACTTGATCCAATTCCTCTGTTGCCTTGCCACATAGTTACACAAATATCCCTCAACCTATTTGTTCACAATCTCTTTTTTTCCATCTGTTTGAGGGTGGTAACTGGTGTTGGGGGTTGGCTATGTGCCAGCTAGCCTAAATAGCTCCTGCCAAAAAGCACTGAGGAACCGTTGACTATATTTTTTCGACAATCCATGGAGTTTGAACACCTTCTTGAAAAATAGTTTTGCAACTTGTGGTGCCTTATACTCCAATGAGATCACGAAAAAGTGTGTGAACTTGGTCAACCGATCAACTACCACAAAAATAGAATCTTTGCCTTGCACCTTCAGTAGACTAGTAATAATGTCCATAGATATACTCTCCCATTTTTGCTCTGGAATGGGCAGTGGCTGAAGCAATTCAATTGGAAATGTGTGTTTTGACTTGTTCTTCTGGCAAGTCATACATTTCCGCACATGTCGCAAGACATCCTCCTTGAGGCCTTTCCATGAAAACTTCTCTCTGACTTGCGTGTAAGTTTTAAAGTATCCTAGATGTCTTGCTAATGGTGTATCGTGGATGGCTGTCAAAGTTTTCTCCTTAAGCTTTGACTCAAGAACCAAGTAAATTTTGTCCTTGTATTAGATAGTGTCATCTACTACCTTGTATCTATCATCCCGATTTTTCCCATCCATGATCTCACATGTAGATGTGTTTTTGGATTACTCCACCAAAAGGTGAGCATTCCAATCAACCGAGATTTCTACTGGAGAACAAACTATGGGCTTCCTAGAAAGAGCATCAACAACAACATTCTTTTTCCCCTTAACGTATTCTATATCAAAATCATAGGCCTTTACCTTGCTCACCCACTTTTGTTGCCTCTCATTTAAATCTTTTTGTTCCAGAAAATATCAAACTGTTATGGTTCGTTCTGACCACAAGCCTCCCACCTACCAAGTATTGTTGAAAGTTCGCTAACACATTAATGATGTTGAGCATCTCCTTGTCGTAGATGGAATAGAGCCTCTCTTTATCTCTGAGCTTCCAACTCTTGAAGGTGATAGGGTGTCTATTGTTAGTCGGATATTTTACCTTGTTGTCGGCCGTAGTCGGCCAATTGTCAAATAAAACAATAGTTAGTAAAGAATAATAATGTCATGTAATGTCATGTACTCTCGGAAAAACATGTTCTGATTAATGTTAATGTAATGTTGTTATGAAGCGTCGTGTCGGTTGGTTGTCTAACCACCGCCGAGCGTTATATGTAGTCGGTTGGGATAGTCGGGAGATAGTCATGAGTTATGAATAATGAATGAGTTTTGTTGCCGATGGTTATACTGTAAGCATTGTGATACTCTCTTGTACATGTTATTTCCTGAGAATGAATAAAGTTTCTGGCATTTTACTATGATATCTTTCCGTGTACTGTTTTATCCTATGTTCTGCATATTACAAGTTTGCCAGTAGTACGTCAGATTAGAATCCCATTCCGTAGGCAAACATTTGGCGCCGTTGCCTGAACGGACTAGGGCATCATCCACCATGGTAGCGTAACGGGTAACCCAGCGGAAGAACCTATAAATGCTAATGAGGAACGAGAAGACTCATTGACAGAAGATTTGGTAAATTTGTGGAAAATCTCGCTCCGTGACCACGTACGTAGGGAATCCCACATTCGGGAGATCCCTGAGGAAGTCATCTGGGATCGGCTGGAAGTGAACGACAAGGTGAACCACCTCCTGAACCGCATGCCCAGGTTGCTGGCCCGCCATTTCATTATTCTGCAAGACTTGCGAGAGGAAGAAGCCCGTGAGCGCCGAAGGCAGCAAATCGTGCAACGTTGTGAAGACCGAAACAAACGGGAAGAGGAAGAACGGGATACTAGTCGGCGCCGCACTTCCGGCAACCAGCAATGATCGCTTGAACAACTAAATGCCCGTACGGCCGAACAAAGATAAGAATAGAGTACCTGACGGGCACGGGACTTCGGAAGAGCAAGTTCGGCGATCACTCAGACTACAAGAGCAAGAAAATCGGCGAAGACGACTAAGGCAAGTCGGTAAGGAACTAGATGAGGACTTAATTGAAATCAATCAGAGCATAAAAAGAACATATGAAAATTTGAAAAAAATAGACACGTCTATTGAACGAACACATCACAGTTTGATAGAAGGAAGGGACGAAGACCCCTTCAGCACTCCATATACAGAAAAATATAACCTCTATGACAATGAAGATGAATTGAATAGTAGCATCAGACGATTTCGAGAGTTGTCACTCTCGGACGACGACACAGAGTTAAAGAGGGGAAGGCCAGAGCTTAAGACCCCAGGGCAGAGAGAGCATCGGCGGGATCCTGAGGAGACCCACGGTGTTGCGGACGCTGACGGAGGACGTGGCAGTGACTCGTACGTGGCCGAGAGTGCTGGTGACGCACAGGGACGTAGCGAGGAATCCACTAGTCTAATCGGGTCCAAAACACAAGGAGGTCAACAAGGAGGTCAACCGGTAAAGATGGCTCAACCGGATCGGCAAAAGTTGCCGAAATTCATGGGGAATGGCTCTGAGGATCCCGTACGGCATTGCAAGACATGCGAGACTATCTGGATAGCCAGCGGGCAGGATGACCCCGACCAGTGGCTAAAGGCATTTCCAGCAACACTCAGGGACAGTGCCATTGACTGGTACTCGGAACTGGATCAAGCGCAGAGAGCCACATGGAGGGTCCTGAAGCAAAACTTTGAAGCGGAGTTCAAACTTCTGCGGGACGATAGTGAGATCGTCACAGAAATCTATCATACCAAACAAGGGAAGCATGAAAACGTACGGACCTACAACAGGAGGTTGAAAGACTTGATCGGGAAGCTGGAGGCACAACCGGCCGATGGGTTAAAGAAAAGATGGTTCATTGAAGGACTGATTCCCTCACTCCGGCGGAAAATGAAAGTAGTACCACCGTCCTCGTACACCGAAGCCTACAATCGGGCGATGGATATTGAAAGTGAAAATAGGACCTCCTCGAAGGGGAAGAGGAGGGATGACGACGAGAGTGCCGAGGACAGTGACGATGAATCGGCAACCGTACAAGCCCTTCGGCGGGATATGATGCGGATAATGAAAGAACTCAAGACCGACAGGGAAGGATCCAAAGAGGCCAATGAATTATGGTGTACGGACTGTAAATCGGAAGGTCACACAAAGGCAAGTTGCCCAAAAAAGTTATTCTGTGACATCTGCCAGGTCATGGGACACTCCGTCAAGGAGTGCCCATACAATTTAAAAACTAAAAGTTCGCAAGTATTCTTCACTCAAGGCGAACAGTCAACACCTCCAACCACGCCACCGAAGCCACATAACAACAATGCATCCCCTGGAGGCTACCGCAACAATCGGCGAAATACGCCGAGAGGTAAAATTCAGTACGACAGCAAAGGACGACCGATGATCCAGTGCAGGAACTGTAATGAATGGGGTCACTTTGCGAGGGATTGTCAGAGCGGCCAAGGCAACGGGGGAAAACTGTGCAAGTGGTGTGGACCGGGTGATCATGAAGACACCGACTGTCCGAAGCAAAAAGGAAGTATCAATATGCTGGAGGTAGCCGACGAGGAGGTCTTGGCGATTACGAGAGCACAGTCAAAACGAGCAAATTATCCAGATCCCCGTACGGAGAAAGAAAGATTTCGGGAAGCCAAGACAAAAGTGGCCGAGGCAATGGAGAATGAAGGCAAGAACTATAAAGCTACCAGTACGTTGCTACAGTCGGAGTCGGAGAAGAATATCGTACGGCAGGTGCTTCACACAACCGTACCCATTAAGGTAACTGATCTTTTGCAAACAATGCCTTCTCTCAAAGTAGCACTTACCAATGCTATTGGAGAAAATCTTCCGAAGAGTTCACCAGAACGTACGCCACAAGTGGTAGCCGAGACTTCGGATCCAATGCTCCTAGCAGTAAGCATCGGGAGGAAACCAGCCATCGTTGAGATGGAAATCTTGGGCATGAGATTATCTAATACTATCGTCGATGGTGGTTCAGGAGTAAACGTACTGCCAGAAGAGACTTGGAAGTGTCTGGGTAAGCCGACTCTTTGGCCCCCGACATTCCACCTCGTGGGAGCAGATCAACATGGCATCAGACCATTGGGTATACTAATGGAGCAGAAGGTCTCGATCGGCACGCAACTTTTCCTATTGAATTTTGTAGTCATCCCAATGGAGAAAAAAGCGTACGATGCACTCTTGGGACGGGGATGGCTGATTGCTGCCAAGGCAACTCACAACTGGAAGCGGAATACGCTTTCAATAGAAAATCGGGGGAGGAAATACACCATTGATCTGAAGAATCAGGCCGTCAGTGAGGATCTGGCATCTTCGGCATCGGAATCCGGAGGTGACTCAGATGATGATGAGAGAAAGACAATGGAACCAGATGAAGAAGGGGTATTGGAGATCGGCAGTTGCTCGGAAGATGAGACCAGTTCATTGAGCGGACTGTTTCACTGGCAGATGGAGGATTATGAAGTCTTCCACCCGGATTGCCACATGCTGCAGGTCAAGGAGGGGGAAGTAGAAAAAGATAATGGCTCGACCAGTGAGACATTTCCACCTGAGTACGGAGAATATAAAGAAGGTACGGCCGAATTGGATGTGACTCCAGCCCACAAGTTCGAGCAGGACAAAATCATGAAGTACGAGGAACCAACGTTGAAAAAAGTAAACCTCGGGGAATTAGCCAAACCTAAGGAGATTTTAGTCGGTGATGACTGGGACCCTGTCCTGAAAGCGGCAGCGTTCAGAATCTTCATGGAATACAAAGACGCTTTCGCCTGGACGTACAAGGATTTGAAAGGCATACCACCGGAGTTATGTGTGCACAGGATTCCTCTCGTACCGGGAGCCCAGCCCGTACGAAAGCGACCGTACAGAATGAACAAAAATTATGCCGCTAAAGTACAGGAGGAGATTGAGAAGATGCTGGAGGCCGGCATTATTTTCAAGGTGGAAGTCAGTGAGTGGGTATCGCCGATCGTCATATCATTAAAGAAAGAGAAGGAGCAAATTAGAATCTGTGTGGACTTCCGTAGCCTGAATGCAGTGACTATCAAGGATCCATTTCCCATTCCCTTCACCGACTCGATTTTGGAAGAAGTTGCCGGGCACGAAATGTACTCCTTTCTAGATGGCTTCTCGGGTTACAATCAGATCAGTATCGCCGAGGAGGACAAATTAAAGACTACATTCGTCGTCGAGGATGGGGTGTACGCATACAACCGCATGCCGTTTGGATTATGCAACGCACCAGCTACATTTCAGAGGATTATACTCCACATCTTTGATAAAATGTCAGTAGGTAATTTCAAAGCCTTCTTGGATGATTGGTCGATCTATAGTGACAAAGAAAAACATTTGAAAGCTTTAAGCGAGTGCATGGAACGGTGTAGAGCAGCCCGCCTTGCCTTGAATCCGAAGAAATGCAGATTTATGGTACCGCAGGGGAAGTTGCTCGGACACATTGTGTGCAAAGCTGGGTTGAAAACGGATCCTGACAAGGTGCGAGTCATCGTACAGATGGAGGCTCCCGAGAATGTCACTGGAGTAAAGTCTTTCCTCGGCCATGTGGGATATTACCGGAGGTTCATTAAAAATTTTGCCCAAGTATCGTACCCTCTCGACCTACTGACGAGGAAAGGCCAACCATTCGTGTGGGCCGAAGAATAGGAGAAGGCATTCCGGGAACTGAAGGAGCGACTGGTCAGCTCACCCATATTAATGTACCCGGACTGGGATAAGGAATTCCACGTACATGTAGATGCTTCTAATTTTGCCATCGGAGCAACCCTAGCACAAGTGGGAGCGCACGGGTTGGATCACCCAGTATTCTTCACCAGCCGACTACTCTCAAAGGCAGAAAGGAATTATAGTACGACCGAGCGTGAGGCACTAGGAATGATGTACGCCGTACAGAAGTTCAGGCATTACCTCCTCGCCACGCCGTTCACTTTTTACGTTGACCACCAAGCTTTGATGTACCTGGTAAACAAACCGATTATCCAAGGACGGGTGAGTAGATGGTTACTGCTATTACAAGAATTTACGTTCACCATCATCGTACAGCCAGGGAAAAGCCATGTAATTGCCGACCAACTATCTAGGATCCGGTCGGGTGAACCTGCAGAGGATGGGGTGAACGAAGACTTTCCGGACGCACATTTATTCCAAATTGCAATATTGCCGTCATGGTACGAGAAGATTGGAGACTATCTGTCCACATCCACATTCCCAAGTGATATGCCACCAGCCGAAAGGAGGAAGATAGTACTGAAAAGTAAGACATTCCAATTGATCAATGGGCTACTCTACAAGATGGGACTCGACCAGATCCTCCGGAGATGTGTTGTCGAGGAAGAAATACCCGGCGTACTAAAAGAGGCACATGAAGGACTGGCTGGCGGCCATATGGGACCTGATGCTACAGCAAGGAAAATTCTCTTGGCAGGTCTATGGTGGCCGACGATGCACACTGATGCCAAAGAATGGGTGGTGGGCTACGACACTTGCCAGAGGGTCGGGAAACCATTGAAGCGGGATTTCATGCCACTGCATCCCTCACAGCCTCAGGAGTCGTTCGAACGATGGGGGTTAGACTTCATCGGACCGTTGAAGGTGAGTCACTTGCATCGATGCCGATACATTGTGGTCGCTACAGAATACTTGACGAAGTGGGCTGAAGCTCGAGCGTTGCCAGACAACACAGCACAAAGTACGGCAAGATTCATCTATGAGCAGATAGTTACACGGTACGGCATCCCCATTCGGATTACGAGTGATCGTGGAGGGCACTTCGTCAATCATGTTATCAGGGTGATGACGACAGAGTTCCGAATCTTTCACAACTTGTCCAGTCCGTACTACCCGCGAGCTAATGGCCAGGCGGAGTCTACAAATAAGGTGCTCATGTCAGTAATTCACAAATCATGCGGCGTGGAAGAAGCTGATTGGGAAGAAAGGTTACCAGCCGTCCTATGGGCATATCGTACAACTTACAAGGTAACAACGGGCCACACGCCTTTCCAATTAATGTACGGTCAGGAGGCGGTGAGCGAAGAGTGATGGCCCAATGGGCGACGGAGAACATGCAACAGCGACGGAAATATTGGCACGATAAGCATCTCCGGCGGATGAATTTCCGACCGGGACAGTTAGTTCTGAAGTATAACGGTCGTAACGAGATCAAGCCAGGGAAGTTTAAAGTTCGTTGGTTGGAACCGTTCCGAGTTCGGGAAGTAGGTGACAATGGGTCTATAAAATTGGAAAATCTCGAGGGGTCATTGATACCAGAGGCAATCAACGGATCGAAGCTAAAACCATACCAGGAGAGAAAAGAGAAGAATACTATCGCCATAAACATGTTGGGCTATGCAACAAAGGAAGATTGGCCTGTACAAAGTGAAGGTCCGAGAGAACAAGACTGGGGACTAGGAGGTCCTAGTTATGTAGCAAACAATGTCTGGGCAGAATTAGGGCGAGATCAAATAAATGAAGATAGGTTGGCAGAAAAGCGAGTAGAAGGAATTGTAGTGCCACGAATACACAAGCACTTGACCAATGCAATATTCGGAACCCCTGCACTGTGGCGTCGAATGGGGGGACATTGGCACTATGTAGCCCCTTATGTAGGAATAAGACGGGGATATATAGCCAAGGACTTGGATGCTGAAGCCCAAGCGGAAAAGGAGAACCAGGCAAAAGAACAAGATGAACTGCAAAAAGATGACGAAGAGGAATGGACTGATGAGCAATGGGATGCTTATTTCGAAGAGAAGGCCCCTTGTTTAAAGACGGTGTTGAAGACAGAAGATACGTTCGTATCAACGGTGGATGGATATACAGACGATCTCCTGAAACAAATGCGTCGAGAAAGAAGAAAAATACCAAGGGTTAGGAAGATCGCAACTCAAGATGGACTCTGGAAAATAATGCCTAACCTGGCGGGACCGCCGACAGTACAAGGCAACAATGTTATGTGGTATCAACAGTATGGCGGAAGGTACGTCAACGGAAGTTTTCGAGGTATTGGTCCTGCCCCTTTACTGGATAAATGGTTTGATATAGAATATATAGGAACCTGTTGCGAGGAAGAATGTTATAAACGGCCACCACACACATGTAAATGGTATTACACTTCAGAATTAAAAGTCCCGACACACAGTGAAGTCAGAGGAATAAAGAGAAAAGAAGAGAGAAGGGAGGAGAGAGAAGGTGAACAGAAGTGGAAAAAATTAAAAAGAAAAGAAGAGAGAGAAAAAGAACGGAAGTGGAAAAAAATAAAAATAAATAGAAAAGAAGTTATGAAAATAAAAGAAAATAACGGAGTAAGTAAAGAAGAGCAAGGCGTATGGGAAGAAAAAGAAAAAGACGAGAAAATTAAAAGAAACCAAGGGGAAGTCAGAAAAGAAAGCAAACGAAGGGAGAATAGATTAAATAATAAATTAAAAAAGTCGGCCATCAGAAGAAATATTAAATTAAGAAAAGTATGGAAGATTAAAATAAACGCCTGGAGTATTAAAAGGCCAAAAGGGAAATTAAATGAGGAAAGTAAAAGGCGCAAGAGTAAAGGGAAGAAGATTAAAATATGTCAAAACACGAAAAGGAAGCAAGGCGTACGGCCAAGGGTGAAGGAGAGTAAGGAAAAAAATAAAATAAATATAAAACCTCATACCGTACGGCCAATTAAAGAAGCCACAGGTCGGAGACAAGAACACAGAGGAGAAGAAGGGAGGACGAACTTGCACGAGTTTATCAGTTGCAGAGGCGCACAGGGCACAGAGAAGGAAGGCGTAGTACGGCATCAGGGGTTCTACACTCAGTACAAATCGCCAGACAAGGACATCGTACGGCCTCAGAGATTTTACACAGCACGATCCGCCAGGGAAGGAAGTCGTACGGCGTCTAAAAAACTTCAAGCCTGTGGAGGACGTACGACACTCATCAACCGTACGGCACTCAGAGCCTGACATCGTACGGCATCCAAGGAACTCCCAAACCGTACGGTATTTTCACATTTCCCAATGTTCATTTTATTTGCCAGTAGAAATCGTACGGCCTTTGCAAGTTGAGAATTTCGCCAAGGTTAAAACCGTACGGCCTTTGCAACTGGAAAATTTGGTGAAGTCCCAAACCGTACGGCTATTCCAGATTGAAATTGGTGCCAGGGGTCAAATCGTACGGCAGCTCAGTGAAGTCCTAGCCGTACGGCATCAGTTGCCTCAGGAAAATCCGTACGGCATCAGCTGCCTCAGGAAAATCCATACGGCCTCAACACTACAGGAAAATCCGTACGGCATCAGTTGCCTCAGGAAAATCCGTACGGCCACAGCACTACAGAAGAATCCGTACGGCATCAAAAGAATTCACAGTACTTTCAGATTGTACGGATTTCAGAGTACCTTCAAACCGTACAGCCTCAGGGTTCCACAGCCGTACGACCATTCATCCAAACCGTATGGCCTTGGCAGATCATTTGGCAGTTCGGCAGTTTTTGGCAGTTCGGCAGTTTTTGGCAATTCGGCAGTTCTCACCGGCAGTTCGGCAGTTTTCATAGTTTCGGCAATCTCGAGAGTTATAAAGTCGGCTGGAGTCGGCTGGAATCGCCGAACTGACAGAAAAATGGACAAGGGCAAGAAGGCGATGCAGTACCAGCCAAAGGTAGCCTCGGCTGCGAAGAGAAAAAAAATGGATGTCGATAATGACACGATGACATGGGAGAACCTAACCGGCAACGAGTGCAAGCAATGGTGGCGAAGCACTCCCGACGACCACTCTCTGAAGGTTGCGCTTCGACACGCTCAGGTGGACAAGGCTGTGCTCGTGCCCTTTTTCAGTTCTCGGGAGTTCGAGCCTTGGCTGAAGGCGATGGTGGAGAACTACTGCAGACATACGCACAAGTCCGTCATTGATTAAAGAGGTTGCCAAGTGACAATTTCATTCTGGCCTCAGGACTTTGAGCGGGTGTTCGGCGTCCCAGCTTCGGGAATAGGGGTTAATAAACCCAAGAAAATGACGCAGGAACACAAAGAACTGCTGGTCAAGCAAGTATGCCGAAGCGACTTGTCAGCCGAAGAACAGCGTACCATATGGAATACTGGCAATCGAGGCCTCCGGAAGAACCACCTAGCAACGGCAGAATGGAAATGTTTGCTTGACCTAATGAAGTGCCGACTCACAGGGGCTAGCCGAGCGTCGGACATTGCCTTATGGCAGGTGGATTTCATGGTCGGACTTCGAGTTGGCCGAGTATACAACTGGGCGAGGCTACTCACAGAGCGGATGAGGGATTTTCTAGCGCAGAGGCATAAGGCCTTCTATATGACTCAGCACGCCATAGCTCTCTTTTTGGATGCCGTGCACACACAGGTGCCCGAGGGCAATTGGGGTCGGGTGCGGCCACTCACTCACCTGGACCCGGGATGGCCTACAGTATTCTACTGGTCGGAACTGGAAGTAAAACAAGCAGGCGAGGGCACAGCCTCGGGGAAAAAGAGGAAACGGAAGGAGGCATCGGTGGAAGAGGAAACATCAGAGGAGGAGGCCTCGGAGGAGAGCGACGCATCTGACAGAGAGGAGCCTATTGACTTATCTTCCTCGCCATCGGAGTCGAGTCCACCGGCCGATGAGGAGGTGTCTGTTGCCATCGGGGGTCAGGAGGCAGGCGAGATTGATATACCAGTATTGCAGCCGGCAGGATTTACTCTTCCGGCACCGCCAGCCAGCCAGAGTACACTCAGTCACGTTTACCCTCTCCGCTACCGGAGCCGGGCGGATGTTGAGGGTAGCCGCTTCACTACCGGGAGCATCTCCAGGGTGGGCACCTCTCGCCACCACATCACAGGGGGCACTCACTGTATCGGCGGCAGGTTCCACTGCCTCGGTTGAGATACTGCCAGCGGTTTGTTCTCTTACACCACCGTCAGCATCGGCAGCGACAGGAGTGGCAACCTCGGCAGCAGGAGCTGGGGAATGACCGAGGCCACTGAGGAGACGACTCCAGCCTCAGGAGCACCCGGGGTAGCACAGATCGACAGTTGGCTGGGATCGGTGGGCCTCACCTTGGACGTGGCCGAGCAGCCAGACCAGCAGGAGAAGAGTCCCTCGGAGGGACAAGGGGACGAGGAGGGGCCGATCATTCACACCCAGCAGAGTGAGACGGCCAGGATCGGCGAAGACACACTTGCACACCCGGAGGCGAGCATAGCAGAGGCACCAGAGACAGCCATTCAGGAGCCTCAGCCGTAGTCGGGGAACCGCCCCAAGAGGAGACAGAACATTGTATACCTTCTGATGATGAGGAGAACGAGGAGGGTGCTTCCACAGAGGGCTTTGTCGTGGAAATGTCACAGCCGGACCCGTCGGACCCAGTAGGCACGGTACAGAGATATGTGGAGGAGCTCGAGCACATGGGCAGATTGATGATCCGCGTGGGACAGGTTTCCAGGGACCTGAGGATTGGCCGATCGCCTCTGGTAGGCCAGGAGGTTCACCGCATTCGGGGATTTGTGCAGATGGGGTGTGAGGCGGAGTTTGCACGGATATTTGGCGAGGGGTGGCCAGCAGGAGAGACTCCTGCTATGATGAGAGCCTGGCGGGGTCGGCCACCGAGGCTAGTAGGGCGGGATGCAGGCGTCCTGGAGAGTTTATACTACATCGAGCTTGCCTTCCGAGATGTTTTTCTTCTGATGAAGCGCCAAAGATTTTCCACCGAGGTAGCAGTATCTCGCCGAGTGGATGCCTATAGACTTCTTCAGCGGGTCAAGGATGAGTCTGCTGCGACCATCAAGAGCATTCAGGATAACTTGACTGAACAATCTCAGCTTGCCAGTGACAGGGGAGCCCGATTGGACATCTTGGAGCCTCGGGTGGCAGCCTTGGAGGAGGAGGCACAGCAGAAAGAGGCAGCATGGCAGCAGAGAATGAGAGCATTGGAGGACCAGTTGGCTGCAAAAGAGGTAGAATTGGCGGCCAAGAAGGCCGAAGCAGAGCAGGCAAAGAGCCAACTGATGGAGGCAGCCCGGATGGTGAAGGCGGCGAGGGAGAGGGAGATCCTGGCAGATCGGCAGCTTCGCACACGCACGGAGGAGCTGAGGCGTCTGAGAGCAGAGCATTCTTCCACCACTCCGACGTCATCTGTGCATCCAGGGACGCACTCCCTTCCCCCTACTTCTCAGTAATCTTATCTTGTTGTATGTATGTCGTCTGGAAGACGACTTCCTTTTTGGGGGGGATGATGTTAGTTGGATATTTTACTTTGTTGTCGGCCGTAGTCGGCCTGGTCGTAGTCGGCCAATTGTCAAATAAAACAATAGTTAGTAAAGAATAATAATGTCATGTAATGTCATGTACTTTCGGGAAAATATGTTTAGATTAATGTTAATGTAATGTTGTTATGAAACGTCGTGTCGGTTGGTTGTCTAACCACCGCCGAGCGTTATATGTAGTCGGGTGGATGTAGTCGGGAGATAATAATGAATGAGTTTTGTTGCCGATGGTTATACTGTAAGCATTGTGATACTCTTTGTACATGATATTCCTGAGAATGAATAAAGTTTCTGCATTTTACTATGATATCTTTCAGCCTTTACTATTTTATCTCATGTCTCGCGATATTACAAGCTCTTGCCAAGAATACGCCATATTAGAATCCTATTCGTAGGGCAAACAACTCCTGCTTGCCAAAATGCCTTTGAAGCCCTTAAAGCAATACTTACTAAGACTCTAGCCTTGAGAGGACCAAACTATACAATACCTTTTCATATACATACTTGTGCATTTGATTTTGCAATAGAATTTGTCTTAGGATAGAAAGAAGGGAACTTAGAATATGTCATCTATTATATTAGCAAGAATCTTCAAGGTGCAAATCTTAATTACACAGTCACTGAAAAGAAAATGTTGGTAGTGATCTATGCCTTCAATAAGTTCAAACACTACATCATAGGATGCTCTATCTTCATTCAGATTGACTATACAACAATAATATATCTGATGAATAAACCAAAGGTTGGAGGTAGACTTGTAATATGGTTATTACTACTACAAGAATTTGATGTCACAATTGTGGATAAACCAAGGAAGGCTAATGTAGTAGTAGACTTTCTTTCAAGATTTCCAACAAAATCAATAGAGGATATTGTGTATGATTCATTTCCTAATGAACACTTATTTTCCCTCTTTATACATACACCTTGGTATGTAGACATAGCCAATTATCTAGTTGCAAAGAAAACACCACCACATCTCACACCAAGGGAAAAGAGACATCTAGTTGAGAGAAGTTTTCCTTATTCATGGGTAGCTAGATATATATTCTATGCAGGGCCTAATAATATAATGAGAAGGTGCATCGAGGATGAATTCTATGACATTTTGAAGGCATGTCATGATGAACCTTATGGAGGAAATTTTGTAGCAAAAATGATAGCTCTCAAAATCTTGAACACTAGTTACTATTAGTCTACACTTCATAAGGATGCAGTCAAGTACACAAGAAGATGTGATAGATGCCAAAGGATGGGACAACCTACTCAAACTAATGAAATTCCACTTCAGCCCCAACTAGTCATTGCACCATTTGACAAGTGGGACTGAATTTTATTGGTCCCATAGCCCCAACATCAAATAAAAATGAATGTATCTTGGTTTGTACAAATTACCTTGCAAAATGGATGGAGGTCAAAGCTTTACAATTTGCAAGGGATGGAACTGTTGTTAAGTTTCTCTAAGAAGATATCTTTACAAGATATATTGTTCCTAGGGAAATAGTAACAAACCAAGGGCCTCTATTTACTTCAAATCTAATAAAAAAATTAGTACAAGAATATGAGATCAAACACATGAAATATACACCCTACCATCCCCAAGTTAATAGTCAAGTAGAAGTTACCAACATGAAAATAGAGAGTATTTTCACAAAAATAGTACAACTCCATAAGAAATATTGGGTAACAATGCTACCCGAAGAAATTTAGGTTTATAGGACAACTTGAAAAACAACAGGCTTCACACCATATGAATTGGTGTATGGAAAGAAGGTTGTCCTTCCAATTGATTTTGAATAAAAAACTCTCCTAATAGTAGTGAAAATAGGAATAGATATATTTGCAGCACAGAAAGAGAGGTTGCATAAAATCAATTCTTTAGATGAGATATGCATGGAAGTAGTTCATCATACTAAGATCATACAAAAACAAAGGATGCAATGACATGATCAATTCATCAAGACAAAATAGTTCAATACAGGTGACTTGGCCTTGCTTTATGATTTTAAGTATTAAGACCATAAGGAAAAACTACAAACAAGGTGGCTCAATCTATATGAAATACAAAATGCTTCTTCCAAAGGAGAAGTTCAACTAACAACCATTGATGCAGCAATATTTTCACTCTTAGTAAATGACCACCAATTGAAGCTTTACAAAAAGCCACTACAAAAGGATGATTTCTTACACACTCTACAACATCAGTTTGAAACATAATTATATGATCCATCAACAAATGCAAGCACTTCATTAGCTGAAGTCTCAGCAGACAAGCTGTAGAACTCCCCTATTGATATTTCCCAAGTATAATTATATAACACTTATCACATGCACACACATGCACAGGTAATAATAAACAACCTTTATTTTTCTAAACCTACAATAGAAGCTCACGAGATCTATAGTAACAAGCTCTGAGGCACATCATTTATGCGAGACCTGATTGTTCAGTTACCTTAGCACTTGCCACATTGCATTTCATCCATACTCATAGCCACCGCCACTTACTTTTATATCATACAACATATTCATTCCATCACATGTACAAGTAACAATAAATCCACTCTTTGAAACATGTACTTTCTCCAACCTTTCATTCACCACTCCCCATTCTCTAACATGTGTTATACCTCATAATAAGTTACTTTTTCATGCATGACAAATTGTAGTACTTCACCATTAAGTCTTATCATTTCAAATATTTTTCACCATGTTGCATAGCATTGTTTAGACATCTTTGCACATGCCAGCTTTCCACTCAAAAAATGATCATAGGTACTCTTCATGTTAACTAGCTATAATTAACATTTAAAACTATTGATTTCATATATTTATATTCATGCACACATTTCCAGTTTCATATTTCATAATTCAAATTCTTTATACGTAACATTCATGTACTTTCTATTTGAGGAAAAATAACATAATAAAGTTGGGGGGAAGCAAAAAGGTCTTTACTATTATCATACAACCTTTTAGAAACCATTTTCAAATTCTTTCACTTCCTTTTGTCTATAACAAAGAAACAATAGTACCCAAAACAAAAATATAAGAGCAATAGAGTTGAGAAGAGGTTATTCAAGAACATAGTACAAAAGCAAAAGGTAACAAAAATGGTTGAATTGTAACAATGGGAGGAGACATGATAAGAAGAGAACCTGCAACACATAATTTATTATTGGAAGATAGGCAACATTTGTCAATTTTTCAACAAACGGGTTGGTTGGATTACTTTCTTAGGCTTACAGAGTACAATGAGTTGATGACTCAACAATTTTCAAATACCCTACAAAATGATGAAGCCATTATAATAGGATTAATGGTTGATGCTTTAGAAGTAGCCATAGCAGAAGTGTCAAGGCTACCATGAACATGAGAGGAATTCCTAGTGAGGGAAAATGCAATTTCTGCCAGAAATGAGTTTCCAATGCTTGGATAAAACATAGATTCTACATCCCAAGGTATAAAATTCCTCTCTTTACCCTAGCTTTGGGCTTCAGTTACTTCATATATTGTTAAATACTTGACCTGCGATGGCAGGAAATCACTTTTATATATTGTACATTGTAAGTTTCTTAGCTATTTATGCCAACAAAGAACTATAAATGTACATAGTTTGTTATACAATCTGTTAAAAAGAATTTCAAATGAATATAAAAAGAAAATAAATCAGCCTACCATTTCATATTTTTGTTTGGTTACTTTATTGGTTAAAATAAGCCTTAGGATCCAATTCCCCAACATATCTTGGGAGGATTTTCTAGCCTACAACAATGTTAACAATATTCTTCCTAAGGCATAATGTAGAAAAATGGGTATAGAGAAAGAAACAGGAGAACCTTCTATGGTTGCAGTAGAGGGAAACATACCCTCTAGTTCCCCTATTGCCTTACCTACCTACAACATAGAGTAACATGCAGAACAGGAAGAGTAGGAAACTCAACCTACAGCTTTCGAGGAACAACCTATAGCGAAAGGAACTATAAAAATCCTTGCATCTGTCGAGAGCCCTTCTAAGCCCAAGAAAAGAAAAGGTGTGGCCTCTACTTCTGAACCTAAGAAGAAATATAGAAGTCCCACACAACCAAGGAGGTGATCACATCACCTAAGAAGAAAAGGGCCTATAAAAGGAAAGGCTAAAAAATAACAAGAAAATATTGTTGTGGTAGAAACTGACACAGATTTTGATGAAGAAAATATTCCTAATAGTGATGCAAAAACTCCAATTTTATAGCCTTTATATATGAGTAGAACTTTTGATACAGTTTTATAAGACAATTTCATGGCTAAGAAGAAAAACAAACCTCCAAGAAACCATGTTTCTGAAGAAAGGTTTGTACCATCAGAGGAGGTGGAAGAAGAAAAGTTTTTGCAAAAAGAAAAAGAGTTTCTTTTGGAAGGAAAGAATACAAGCAAGGAGTTTCAAGAGGCCTTGGAAAGGATAAAATATTTAGAAGAGAAACTCAAGATATACCAACAAAGGGAGAGTAACAAGGATGCCAGAATTAGAGAATTGGAAGAAAAATTACCAAAAATGAGCAAGGGTCGAGGATGGAAGCATTGGCACAACTTGCTATAGTTGAAATGAGTAGAAGGACTCAACACCCTGAAAACGCAACTGAATATCCAAGGACTCCCACTGTAGTAAAACTCAACATAGAATTTTGGAGCAAAACAAAGGAATTTTCTCAGAGGCAAAGAGACTGGAAAAAGGAAAAATTAGAATTATTAGCAACTCATGCCAGAGTGGTTGAAAAAAAAGAAACAAAGATTTAGAAATTGAAAGTAAATATGAAATAATTGATAGATAAAATAGTCCAATTAATGAGGTGCAAACCTCCAACCAAGGTGTACACTATATTTCTCCAAGATAAATTTCTTTGTTTTTTCAATTTAGCCAGATAATTAGTGACCTCCCTCTTCCTATAAATTCATCAACATAGTTTTTAGAAGTATTCCAACAATCCACACCAATAATGAAAGATCAATTATGTGGATTATATTTACACAACATGATTCTCCCTTATGAAACTAATTGGAATCCACTTATATTTTTGGGGAACTAACATTTGAGTGGTCAATTACTTCAGGAATACTAGGAAAGAGAAAAATCAACCCCTCTTCAATTGAGGGAAGAGTCAACATATCCAGATGCAATGGTGGACCAGTGGATAGATCTCATAGAAAAGGAGGGAGTGGTAGTAAAAATAATAGAATGTAGATAAAAAGACTACAAAATATTTAAAGAATTAGCAAGAATAACAATTAATCGGGCACTCAATTTTTCCCAAGATAGATGGAGGGATCTTACCCCAAAACTCCAAAAGAAGGAATCACACTCCATTTTCAACTATGTGGCAACAGTTAAAAGAACACGTAAGTATATTAAAGTTTCCATGAAAAATGTAATAGCTTGGCTTCCTCTTACCTTTCATCCTCCTCTCCTTGTATTTCCTATCCCACATTGGAAAAGAAGGAAACAAGAGGGAGATGCAATAGAGGATAATAGGTGGGAAAAGATATCAGACCCAACAGAGTTTTTACTTGAAGCAAGAAACATGAGTGATCCAAGAAATGGATTGCAAAGAAACAATGTTGCAATATAAACTTTAGCCCTGAACCTACTTGAGGACAAGCGAGAGCTTAAGTTGGGGGGAATGATGAATCATGTAGAATTGCCTTGTTTCCTATTGCTATTTCATACTTTTATCTTTATTTTTGGCTAAACTTTGAGACATTACCAAACCTTTCATATATAACTTTAAGTAGTTTAAAGCATTTGGAATTGAACATGTTATATTAACATATGTATGTATAATTTATGAATTTCCATAAAGTTTATTAGGATTTTATGTTTAAATTATGGTTGTTAACAATGAGAATGCCTTTGAAAATAAAGACTAACATTTGCAGCAAAATACCTGTCAACCTGTAGCAACAAGCTTCTCAACCCGTAGCATAAGGATTACAGTTTAGTGCAAAGCCGAAGTCAATCTACTACAATTTGACCAATTTCAAAAGAAGGTGGAGGTGATCATTTAATGATCAAATCATGAATCACTGAGCATTACTTTTATCTTTCAATAAGACAAATAGGAGAATTTTGTTCTCAAAAGGACTATGAATTGTAGTAGAGCTATTTAGTTGAGCATGTTTTCTATTATAAATGGTTAAAATAGTTGAGTATAGATTCCTTGTTTGATTGCCATACTCCTATTCTAATAGTTATTGCTTTCTATTTTAAAACTCAACCATCTTCCTATTCTTGAGGAAGAGTTGACATATGTTTTTTTAGTTGGTTTTCAGTTCACAAATAATTGGAATCCCTCACTGACCCTATATAGTTGGTTATCTTATTGAGGAGGAGATTCTAGATCATATGTGTGTGATATATGGAATCATATTTCTTGTTACATTTTATTCAACAACTATGTATATGTTTAGAATGCAATAAAAAGGAAGTACTTTTGATAATATGTGTTTCTGAGTAAGTGAGTATTAACAAGATCTTGTGGATACAACAACTCAAGCAAGGGCCACTTGATGTACTTCTGAACCACTTTAATTGAGGTTGATAGATTAGATTATGCATTGTGAATTTAGTTGACAGTTTTTGTTTATGTGATTATGAATGATGCACTATAGTTTTGAATTAGAATCTATAGATTGATATTTTATTTAGTACTATAGAGGATTAATGAAGTTAGGATATACTAGATAGTATAATGGTTAACTGGTTACAGTCTTAAGTATTAGGTACCTGTAACAAAAGGTAGTTGTTTATATTCCTTTACCATGTTTTGAGAAATAGAAGTTCATTTTGCTTAAAAGCTTTTATTGTATTTACATGTGTTTCATTCACCTATACTTAGTCGATGTAGGATGTTAAAAATCCATGAATGCATATACTTTTCCAACACCATCTAAAGTTTACAATCCCTTGGTTGATGATTTAATGGAAGCCCTCTCCTGAGTGATGAAATGCTTCATCTAGGAATCCTCAAGTTCACTAAGACGTGTATATAATCATTAACACCAATTAATTAAGCATTAGAGATAGCTCAACACTTCTTCACATAGTCACCCCTCATCTTCTTCCCATCAGGTTGCAATAAGTATTGAGTTCTCCACCACCTCCTACAAGACAAAGATCTCCATCTCCATATGTAATTCAAGGATATCCATCACCTATTATGAGGAAAATATCAAGGTCTCCTACTCCTATTATAAAAGGCAAAAGAAATTTTAACCTATGTATTACAATTGCTAATCATTTTGATGTTTAACCACAAGAGGAGGATTTTCCTAACTCTACTTATTTCATGAAGTATAAAATTATTTCTTAGAATGTTAGATGGTCTTTTCCCTCATCACAATATGAGGTTAAGGAAGATATATGATGAGAGGGAAAATGTCCTATTTTTACCATTCCTAAATTACCCTTCTTGTCTCCATTTTTATTACTTTTTCGACCCTTCCTATCACTATTTGTCTTAGAAAATAAAGATAATTAATAAATTGTAGAAGAATGTTAGAACTACTAAATATGCTAAAAATTGTAGAGATGTTGATTTGTTTTGACGGTTAACGTGGTAGGAGAAAACTAAGATGGAATTGCAACTATCCAAGTGCATGGAGTAGGAAGCCGATTATTAGTTATTGTCATGATGTTTAAAAATAATATTTGTTGTTTGAAACTATTTTATGGCCAACGCCTATATTTTGTATTTATTGGATTTTGGTTTTGGTTTGTTGGTTGTAGGCCGAAACAAACCATTCTAAAATCAATTTTTAGAATGGCTTAGTTATCAAACCCAATATATATGTGTATGTTTTATAAACAAAGAATAATAGATAATATATGAACTCTATTTTTCTTTCAAGACTATTCAAGTAGTATTGCATGTTTGCATGAGTAGTGTGGCGTAAAAAGGAAGACCTTATTTCATCACTAGGTGATCAAGGAGGCAAGGCCCACTTCTTGAGTTACCCAACGATTTGTTCAGTTGCTTTACTTTGGTAATGTGTGGTTTTGTTCTTCTATATTGTGATTTAATGTTGTTTGAATTAATTGTTGTTACATTGTGGTTGAATCAGATTAAGTGCTATTAGTTTTGAGTAAACTAAACAAGTTGTTTATTGATATTTTACAATGTTAATCTATTTATTTAGGAGTTGAATCAAGATTCACATTCTAGATTTTTCTGTATTGTCATTTTGGAGACTATAATAGTTCCTGTCACAATTTCTATTATAGTTCTTGTCACACTTCCTAGCATAGTTCCTATCACTCCCTGTCACAGAACAAAAGTAGGAGAATTATAAAACATATTTCCATTTTAAATAATTCTTGTGTTCTTAGATGCACATCATTTTCACTTAGCTTGTTGTTTTCAGCCATTAGGCATACAAATCCAATGTCTTTTGTAAGTTCTATGTTCTCAAATTGATAGAAGGAACAAATTGAGATATCCCACCAAGAATTCAGCCACAACCTTAAAGTTTCTAATCATAGTTTTTTCCAAACATTTTGGAACTGTTGTTGGGGAAAGGCATTAAAGGCCTAAAAAACCAATAATTTAAGTTAGGACTAGTGTTCCAAGGTGAAATTCCACACAATTGTTGTCCTTTCCTAGGTAAATATCCTTGGTTTGCTCTGTTGTAGATCATATTGATGCATGAATCATACTAGAGATAGTAAAGGAAGGTTTGTTAAGAAATATATAGGTGTTGCAAGTATGAGCAGTTGGTGTTGTCATTGATGACAACAAGCTTTTGTTGTTATTGGTGTCAACTATATGAGAAGAAGATTGTTGCAAGAGTATATGTAGTTGTTGGTATTGTTTATGTTGTTTGCATTAATGATGCTTTGATTAGTTACATTATGTTGTCATGAGTAAGCTACTGGTTTCAACCTCTAGTGTTGCTTTGATAAGCTTCTATCTATGGATATATGGTTGAGGTAGTGATGAAAATGATGATGATGTGTTTTTGGTGCTTGGTTTCCAAGTGCTTTTGAGAAAA